>JAFISD010000103.1:0-104454 GCA_022560085.1 Helminthosporium solani
TATTGGTTGTGTGTGGCTTAATAAACTCATGTTTAGTATGGCTTTTATGGTGTTGATGATCGTCACGCGACTCTGATCGTCACGCGCACAGACACGGTATACTTATTTAGTCTTCCCTCGGAAGCACCCATGTATCATGGCAATGCATACCTTAATAACAAGGATGATGAGCTGAAAGGGGATTCGCAAATAGCGTCAAGACAACCTTTTCATCGGCATTATGATGGCCGGATAAGCAACTAGGAGTTATGATTGTTGGCACATCAATCTGCAGATACCAGTAATTACTGCCCCTTTTCAGCGCCACTGTTTCTCCTTCCTACGAGCCTTGCATCGTCTTGCTATCTATGGATGAATTGCACATTCGGTTGATAGTCCTCGTTTTAATTTGATTGCAACAGGCATCATGCACAAGAGTGTAACATGTACGGAGTAAGACAGCCAACTTCAATAGGCTTCTAAGAAGCGTTTCCTAAGCTTCTCTTCACAAAACGAATGTGGAAACTGGTCTGCACTATGAGCCCATGTTTCAGTATCAAACCAGAACTTACCATTGGTATCTCAGATATGAAACTATGCAAGCCACTCACTGGCCCCATAGCATCAAAGAACTACTGGCAGTCTCACCCGCTAGTCTCCGGTTCAGCCCTCAAACAAGAGCCCACCAACGTCTTAGACGCAAAGAACAAAAGAAAATAGAAGGCAAAGCCCGCACACTGGCCGTCAGCATCAGGTCATGCCCCGACCCTCATGTCGTAAGCAAAGCACACCCACACACGCGGGCTCCCTCCCGTCTGGCTCCATGACCGGAGCCCAATCTACCCGCCCGTCACATCATGACATTATATCGCCCCAGAAAAGTACCAGCTTCATCCTTCCCAACCTTTCGATTCCCTGCCGTGGCCTGAGTCACCCTGGGACCCACTACACAGCATGCTGAACTCGCATCCACACACCAAATCCGCTATTTCCAAACATGAACCCACGGTGCTGACCCTTACAGTACCCTCCTCTACCTCCATGCCGGTGCCAAAGACCATGCATGACTTGTACTCTTGGGCGTCATCTGAGCCTGCATCTTACTCCTCGTTTACAGATACAATGTCACTATCGTTCACTATTACCAGGTCCACGCCCTTGTCTTCCCCCCACTAGCCTCCCAGGTCCCTGGCACCCCCAGTTCCTAGTCCCGGCTTTGTCCTCGTGTGTACACCTCGGCGACTCGTGTTCTCTGAGAGACTCATTATCCATATCCGGAACATGCGTATCTCTTCGTCCGCGCATGACCAGCATTCCTACCGCGCCACGCCGTCCGACACTGCTAGCCGATGAGATTACCCACAAGTCTTACGGCTAAAGATGGCGATGGCAGTAGAGACATGCAAGGTCTGGTGAAAGAATGTAAACGTGACGCCGGATGCCGCTATCAACGTCTCGCAAAACTAGCAGCTCATTGGCACCGTGAACAGTCGCATGTGAGAGAGAGAAAGCCGATGTTGGAAGAAGGTCTGAGAACAACGAAGCGTTCCAAATATCGAGTAAGATCGATTGCTATAGTCCTTTTCTACCTCGCGATAAGGGTGGGAGAGGCGAAGGAAAGTATGTGGGAATGTTTTTTCTTGCTTTTCTTCACTTGGTTATTTGTATGTAGATTATGTGAATGATTGCTATATGTATCTCTCTACTAGAAAAGCAACGAGGTCTTGCTCATTTTTTACTTTGATCTTTTGTGGGGGTTTCTTCAATTCACTCTTCATTACTGTCGATGGTCTTGTGCTCGTGGAGTGTGGTTGAGATGTTGTCTACTGGAGCTTAGAAGCAAGGGGGGATTTTCCGCCCGTCATGCTGAGGGGAGGGGGATGTTGGCTTTGAGGAGTATGTCTGGGATTCGAGTATCGTTGATAGTTTTGCTGGAGAATACGTTGTCAATGTAGAGGAGAGGAAGGGCGTATGAGTAGAGGTAGTCGGTTCGGTTGTGGAGTGCTGATCGTTTGGGGGGACGGTGGTGGGATGATGACGGTGATAGTGATGGATATCCTACAAAGGATGCAGCAGGCATATGCTTAAATCCATCCTTGTAACAAGGCGGTGCCGCAGCAGAATGAAGTAAATATGGACATTGTGAAGGTAGTGAAGACGGTTTCATATAGTTGGTTTAGTGGTATTGACTCGAAGGTGTTCGAATTCTATAATAGTCGAAGATGCAAATACCTTCATCTATCTTCATTTCATCTTTAATTGTGCCGCCACCCTCTCCCTTCTCCTTCTTCATATGTCGAATACACTTCTACCCCATTTCAATAGCTACCACCGTCCTTTAGCGGTCTCTTTCTAACCACATCTGCTGCCTCAGACATTTGTGATCCCCTCTGTCTGGCAAACATCATTGCATGTTCTAGCATAGAAGCCAACCACTGCGTTCTCTTACAGCCTCTGTCTAAGTCGGGTTGTGGTAGAGTCGGGCGCCTATTGGGACGGTGGCCTAGGAAGAACGATGTACCATTAAAACTGAGTGAATAGTTGCATTAGCTTTCAGAGACGAGTGAGTCGTGTTAAACATGTGGTTGGCGCTATGCGCGTTTAGGGGTTTGTGAGGAGGGAGAAAACTTAGAGATAAGAGTGGAAAATAAAAACACAAGTTCGAATGCATTTTGAAAGAATATTAAAGGGGAGAAGGTATTAAATGGAAGACACGGTTCTCTAGCCATCTTTTCCATTCACTCCTCACATATACATCATCTATCTTGATATTGGCCTTATTACATCCAGGTAACTAAACTATCAGTCACCGACGACGAAAATTAGCAGCGAACCTTGTACTTGAATAACATCGCGAATAAAACACAGCAGACGATGTCATACTTCAAACTATTTAATCACAAGTGCAAATAATCCATTCCGCGATGTTTTCCCACCGTGACGCAATTACTCGCGCAATCGGTTTAGCAGGAGAAAAAAAAGATAAAAAGATTACGTAATGATAGTTATTTCATCGTTGATGGCAAGACTCGACAAACACGTGAGAAGCTTCGTACAACATCATGTGACCAACGAGCCTATCAACCAAAAGCAATATCCGTACAACACGAAAACTACAACAACCATCTCCACATACATTCAAAGCGCATCATTGTTAACGGGGGAGAAGAGGGGAAGGATATCAACAAGATGATAACTCCAAGTACAAACCTCCACCCCACCCTCACACGTGAGACACACACCCAACGCCCAATCCAGCACGACGAAACACCATCGTCGTCAGCCAGTGCCAGCCAGCCAGCCAGCCAGCTGAACGACGAAGCCCACACGCCCACCAGACGGATGAACGGGCGGGAGAAACCCTAGTGCATTGTTGGTGGCAATCTGCCCGAAACCAATGGCCGGAGGGTCCCAAAAACGGCGCTACCGAAGACGGTACGAAGCGCTGGGGCTTGCATGCGATGATACCATAACTCTGTCACTCTTGTGTCTGTGAAGCTCGTGTATGCGTAGGCGAGGTGGACGGCACCACCACCGCGACATCGAGTGTGGGGGCGGGTACGAGGGCACAGGGATTCCAAATCGCTGGTAGTGTACTTGTATATGCGCTCGTAATTTGCTTGTTTTGGAAGGATGTTGCGAGGTGGGGAAAGGAGTCGTATTGCATGTATGTACCTAAGTATATATTGTATGCGGACCATCGGACCAGCTTCAACGGGAGTGCGGATATCTAAAGTTATGGTGGCATGGTGCGAGGTCAAGGGCGAAGACCCGTTGAACGGTGCTGTACGGAAGACGCAGGATATATTGGTAGTTGTGTGAATTCTTATTCGGGATAACGTGCTGTCATCGTGTGGGCTGTCTATTAGGCTACGAGGTCGGTATCGCGGCTGCGTGAAGATGATGCTGTAGATAGATAGAGTGAGGCAGACACTTGGTTAATCTTCGATCCATCATGCCATCTTTGCGTCTCACATGTGCATATTCCAAAGTGCACTTCACAACCCAGTGCTCTGCGTCTGCATCTGCACATTTGCCACGCGAGTCGTGCATCTCAAGCGTTTCTTAAACAGGTATACTCAGCGCTGGAAATGCACACGCAATGCTTGCTCCGATCTAACATCAGTAGTTGCATACGCCGGCGTACGCTTCAATCTTGGCCCAACTTCAAGACCTGCAAAGCACAACCCTCTGTGAATGTTATGTGTTTGTATCTGGGCAGTCCCCATCATCTCCTTTTGAGATAGTTTGCCCATGTCTACGGGGGGGGTAAACGAGTATGCAGAGGAAGGACACCGTTTGCGTGTACCCGACGAGTTGGAAACTAAGACATCGGGTTAGCAAAGCGCAACGTGAAAAATGTCAACAACATGTAAAGTTGTCATTCGGCCAGCGAAGGCGCTTACTGGCGTCTACCGGCGTATTCGTACCGGTGGCCCGTACGTACCATCTGAAACGCGCTGCGGCGACGTTCGTCCACTTAGTCCCTCGAGCCATGGTGCCACGGTGCATGGCGAGCAACTTGTCCTTTCTACGTGGATCATCGCGGTAGAGATATCGGAGATGCGCTGATAGAGTTTCGCGTCTAGGTCCGGAGCTATAAATGGTAGCTAAAAGTAGAGTTGAGTCAATGATGGTTACCGTCTGGGCAGCGATTAAGCGATCCGACCATGGCCACGCAGGCGATTCTCGCTTTCGCAGTCGAGTATGACCATTGTCCTGGGATCGATAACCGCCCTCGGATGACCCCTTGTAGACAGCTCCAAGTGTCGGTGAAAGACAGACTGCAATGTTGAACAAGAGCTTCCTTCATACCCAGCATCCCGGGCGTATACCAGCACATGCACCCCCAAAATAAAGACCCTGTCGGACCTCGCGAATTAAATCGACACTAATGCAGGCTAGGTAAAAGAGGTATAGGTGTATATATGTAGCCCCCACACCGGGCTGTTCCAATGGTTGGATGGCATATTGCGAGGTGCCTCCATGTCGACAGGGCTTGTGTTCAGTGACATGTCAACTGTGAGCGTCATGTTCACAGCCATGGACCTGCAACATGAGTCTGACCATGGAAGACTTGAATCAGTTAGTGATGATACGACGATGAGTGTGGCTTGTAGATGACCTCGGGGCTATAACTGTTTTTTGTTCGCTTCATTGTACGTTGCTTATTCTCGGGCTGAAGGTTGAGGGCACCGGCATGGGGGGAAGAGAGTGCCTGTGCACCCGTCGTTTCTAGAGCGCATTCGATTGTGATTGGACATTTCGGCTGTGGAGGCCGCTTCGCTATTTTGTACACGGCGAGTAGTTCGTGTAACTGACTATGTTCGTACATGTCCTAATCTGCTCTCAAGTTGCCATGTCCTAAAGCTAAGAGATATCAATGCATGTGTAATAAGACCGTGGAGTCAGACGAAGACCCCGTGAGTCCATCCGCTGCGCCTGCGGGACAGCGTTTTCCGTTTTGCCCCAGCTTGCATATTGTGAGAAATGAAGTTGATGTTGAATGTCAAAAAGGTACCGAACGGTGGTGCATATCAAGGCCTCCAAGCAGGATGCCGCTGCCAGGGAGGCTCCGCGCCGATAAACGTTATGCTTAAATCTATTTGCAAAAATCTTGGATGCCTGATTTTCTTCCACTAGAACGTGCTTCTAGAAGGGTTTTGGGTCTGAATCCGGGGTAGGCTGCCAATGTACAGAGTGGAAGTACCGTGTGTAAATTTAGAGGGGCCTATCCATCTCTTGGGGTGCGACCAAAAGGAGGCTGGGATTCGGAAAGCATATCACATTCCATAGCGTTGTATACACGTTTACCGGTCGATGCGCCAGAGTTGTGGTTCAAGGTGGTCGGCAGCCGGCACTGTGTGGTAAGAAGACGCCTGGTAAGGGTCCTTTCGTTGATGGGTGCCTTAAAGCACCGACGCCGTTCTTCATCCGAGCTTTGCTCAGTTGTGTGCCCCTTCGAGGCGACTTGGTTTTTCCATAGTAATAACCAAGGATGGGTTACCTATACTGGTATACATGGGACCTCAGGACAAACCTCGATCGGAGTTGATTTGCCGTATCTATCTGACATACATACCGGCTGCAGGCACTAGCAACAACTGCAGCATTGTTGGCATTGGCACTTTTTATGCAGCTTGCGGATGATGAAATTTTAGTTCCATGTAAGAATGACACCGGTCACTGATAGAAATGTTTTTTCGTGACCATTCATGTTCGCGCGTACAAGGATGATTCTTCGCCCTGCTGTTGGATCGATTGCGTTGCTGTTGCCTAGAGAATGAGCTGGTGCTATTAATCCCTTGACCATGTGGGCTGATGCTTGAAGAGCCCCCTGTTGCGCAGAAGTTGCTGATGAAGTTCGCTGCCTTCGGGCCATCCTACGAGCGCGGACACTTGCAGGATTGCCAAAACATACATCCAAGACTTTGAGTTAATTATGATTGGCAAGCAGTGACATGCGAAATATGCTCTACTGAAGCGAACGACACCTCAGCTTCCGCACCCCAGAGCCCCCAGTGACATGTCCAAAGGGCCATGATGGAGAGAGCTTTCGCGCGGGAAAGCATCCCCGCATGATCATTTGCTGAACAGACCCCTGTTTTCAATTTCATAAATCAGCCTTGTCAATCAACAAGACATGAGGCCCCCACCAGCTAAGCGGATATCTGTTTCAGATTGGTTCGAAAGGGATTCCTAGTTCGGCTGGAGATGACGTTTGGCATCGCCAACTCCGATGTGGCATAGCGCTTCTTTGTTGCTAGCGAGCGATGGATATTGGGCGAAATACTGCGAGATGTGCAAGAGACTGCGGGCAATGCTGCTGTGAGTATGGCACTATCGGCTTGGAAAGGTGGAGATGGCGAAAACGAAGGCTACGGAGTGTGGTATGCGGAGGTTTTGGTCTTGGTGATGAACAGGGCGGGGGAAGAAGTGGAAGAAGGACTGTGTAAAAATAATGTGCAATTCTGACTAAATATATCCGCTATGCAATGCTCGAGTCCTCCGTATCTTGATCATCATAAAAGTAAAACTGAGGGTAAACCCCCCTCTACATGGTAGGCACTCGTTGTAGAAACGCCTCAGCAATGCAGAAAAGAAGAGCGCGAAACGCCTGCGCCCGCAGCTGCGGGATCCGTGGTGTCGTTAAAAAGTCGACAATGCGCGAACACTTGGGTATCGTGGATGATGGTAAAAGCGTACAGCGAGTGTAGTGTGTAGCCAAGGGTAGGTAGGGTATCTGTGGACTGGTGCCGGGATGGAACCTATGCCATCTCACAATGCTCGCTCATACTGCGTCGGAAATCTGATGATCCCGGTCGTCTCGAAATTCCGGTGATTGCGGGACGAGAACAAACATCGTTAGATGTTTACGCTAAGGTCACCGGGTTAGGAGCGGATGCGTTGCGTGATGCTTTGAGGTGAATCCTTTTGACATGATCTCTCTGTGACGTTTAGTTAGACTTCTTCATCATGTTCCCGATTAGGATAATGCTACCTACCATGTTGTCGACTCGGCTAAATACTCGATCGCAACCATCCCAATCGCATAAGACGCCAGGGTTGTGCTTTGCCTCATGCCGAGCGAGGTCCTTTTTGCTGGAGAAACCGCCGCCGGTCGCTTGAGGGCAGCCTTCGTGGCGGCAAAAAAAGGACTTGGTGTGCCTCTTGTGGTGTTTTCGGAGATCGCATCCTCGAGTGAAAACGGCTCTTGAAGTACAGCCTGGATAAGCGCAGCTCCAGGTTCCATTCTTGTTGGCATACCCGTAGTTTCGAAGGTCTGGCGAGCTCGGGGATATGGATCGGGACATGGATGGTGGTGACCGATCGCCTGTGCTAGTAGACGCCATACCTAGGGATGAAGCGGAATGTGATCTTGCAGGGCGGTTGATCAAAGGCTGCGAGAGAAGAGCAGCCTCTGGAACCAGCGATCCCGAGTTCATGACGCCGAGCGGCGGGTAGGAAGAGTAGGCGATGTGTGTCTGAGGCATCGCGGGAGGTTGCGACGTCCAAAAAGGATGTGCGGGATATGGAGAGGTCGCTACAGGTCGGTAGTTGTGCGGTGATGCGTACATTTGCCCAGGACTGGGCTGTGCCGATGATACTCGGTGTGTCATCTGGTGGAGTGGTGGTGAATACATGATACTGGGAGGGGATTGGCAAGTACTGGAGGGAAACAAGTGTCCCATGTTATCGTCGTGGCCCATGAGAGCCATGTCTGCCTCGTGAGGAAAGAAACTTGTCATTGTGGTGTGGGCAGCGCAGAACAATGCCTAATGAAGAACAGGCGACGACGTGGTTGGTCCAGGCAAGTAGATGAAGGAGGATGCTGTTTGTCAAAATGAGGAATGTTGTTGTTGTTTTAAGTCCGAGGGATTGTTCGTAGTATATTGTAGGTTAAGAGGCCACTGCACGGAGGTGGATTGTTGGAGTTAAGAGTAATGCTGGGTTGGTTTCAAGAGCAAGTCCAAACCTTATGGGGTTAGAGGTCGAAGTCGAGCTGTATGACGGACAGTATAAACTTAGTTGCACGACGTCTAGGGCCGAGTTTCCGAGGGAGAGTAAGGCTGAAGGCGCTTGGGCTCGTGGAGACCTGTGTGGCGAGCCGTGGCGGAGTTGTCGATGTCTCGCAGTTGAATGCTTCCCGGGGGTGAGTGGGCCGTGGGGATGGGCCTTAAAGCGAGCCAGGTAGCTTCTTTCAAGAAGCGATCTAGGTCAAGCAGATGGGAGAAGTGCAAAAAGACGACAATCCAGAGCGCAGGCGGATGGGTGGTAGAGCGTGATTATGGGAGATGGCAGTCCAGGAGACCAAAGTGCTCTGCTACCCCTGCACGCCGTCCCCTACTCCAGACCAATTGCATAAGTGTTCACAACATTGGAATGGGCGCTTGAGTGAGCCTCGAGTAAAGCGGGTGAACCCTGCAACGTGCGAGTACGAAGTACTTGAACCGCCACGACGGTAGGGTACCACGGTACCAAGCTCTGGCGCTAGTTGTGTGCTCTGACAGGGTCGGCTGTATGTAGGGCCAAAGCAGCGCAATCAAACGGCACCGCGGGCATGACTGCGACCATGCCGCACCTCGAGCCGCGACCCTGTGGCCGGACAAGGGAGGGTGCATCTGTCGGTGATGGAAGCTTTCTAGAAGGGTTCGAGCAAAGAGTCCTTGGAGCTGACAACTGCGGTGTAGGCACATGGGGACATAGGCGTGGTAGGGCGGTGGAGCGCGAGGGTAGATCTGTATCGACACCGACGACGGCCACCGTCAGACGACATCAGAGGCGGCACCGCAGGGGTACAAGAAGCGGTTCCCCAGAGGTCCACCGTAGTGTGTGTGGGACGTGATGGGCTGGGCGATCGCAACAGGGCAGAAGGGGTGTCGGTGAGAGGGTTAGCGTACGGCTTTGTGCCACTAACACCGTTGGGTCGATGATTTCCACGCCGGCAGAGCAGAGCGTGAATGGGCCCGGACAATCTTCGTCGAAGTGAGTCGGCGGGGGCCAAAAAGGGCAAAAAGCTCGGCGAGATGGACGGAGTATATGTATAATTAGTAATTGGTCGGAGAAGCGAGTATGTATGTGCGCAGCCTGTCCTTCAAATGTGAAAGTGACCTCTAATTTCTGAGTCAGAGCGTTTCAAGGCTGGTGGGACTGTACGCTCAAAGCGACTCCAACTTCGCGACGATATGCCGACTTCCTCGAGCCATCGACTGGATACAGACAGCATCTCTCCGGTCCAGCTGTTGGCACCGTGGAACTGCTCGAAACACAGGGCAATGCTGTCACTTGCGGGCCGGCGGCGCCAAGCAACCAACATGCCGCCCTTCCCACCTGCATCATGATCGTCTGCAAGTGGACAATGTTGCGTCGTGGTGGGTGGGTTTATCTTGGAAACACCTTCTTCTGGGCTCGCAATTGCATGGATGTTGTATACTGTTAGATGCTCGAGACGAATGCGAGCTTGAACTGTATGGCCTTCCCCTGAGTGAAAAGGCATCACTTCAACACGACCGGCGGATCTCATATTCAAAGGCCAAGCGATACTGTTCAAGTCTTCGCACGGGTCCAACAGCGTCTCCAATGTCCCTTTGCCTCTTGTTGGGCTTTACATATCGGATCTCATATTCAAAGGCCAAGCGACACTGTCCAAGTCTTCGCACGGTTCCAACAGCTTCTCCGACGTCCCTTTGCCTCTTGTTGGGCTTTACACATCCGACATCTATGCGTTTGTCACGAATGTTGGGAAACCCGAAATATCGGTCTTGCACGCAACGGGCCGAATCCCGAAGTGGATAAGTGAACGCAGCGATGCGGCACACTATGATTCTCCCCGATGCGCTCATGCTAAGTTTCGAAGCCATCCATCTACCTGCATCACGGCGCAGCAACCATGGCTAAGAAACAAGAGATGGGACCCATTGCCGCCGGTTACCACCGCTGGGTCGGCGCGGGAGGCACAGCCGCCAAAGAGGTTCTTTCAACGTCAGTCCACCACCCTCATTATCATTCTCTCTTATTGCTTTTATCCATCCAACTCTCCACCTTTCTCATCTTCCTCCGCTCAATCTTCACTCCTGCAGCACATTGTCTCGCGCAATGCCTGCTTTGGCTTGATTTGCCTCAGGATCGACATCCATGGGTTGATCTTGCAGATTCACGTCGTCTACGCACAATCAGGCGATGAAACCTGCTACATCTTCTTTTCAGCGTCCGTATTCTGACTCAATGTGTACCTGGCCTCGTACAGTCATTGCCCGAGGGCCGTAACCGTAGCCATCTACGTATTGTACTCATATTCTCGACACCACGTGCATATATCATCTTCAAAGCCCCAAGCCTTCGCCGATCTTCCAACTCTAATCTATTTTCAGCCATTGTTAGACACCACTCCCAAATGTCGGCTGTTGACGCCATGGACAACATCATACATCCACCGGGCACGCAAGGCAGATTTCTACGTCTCCAGATCTCCAACGGCAAGCGAATACGGCACGGGTCAGAACTCTGATCGCTGCAGCTTCCTGCTCCATTCTTACGCTATCAAGCTTAACGCGATCAAGAGCCCAGATCGTAACCGCCAAAAGACTCCTTCGGTACTTCACTATCGGATTTCAATTTGTGGTGCGGCGGCATGGTGGTTCTGAAACGAAGCGAACCCCGACCGCGTTTGTGGCCGCCAACAAAGCTTCTATCCGAACCATTGTGACAACGACACGCCACGCAATCTATGCAGCAGACAGTACTGCGCCTCATCTCTCCCAAAGTCACTTCGCTCTGTCGTTGGCCAGTGATCGTGCATCTGTCGGATTTGAAAACCCGCCAGCCTTAAGAATCGGAGAGTATTTGTCACGCATACCGAAATGCTCGAATTAGCCCTCCAACGACTAGTGTATCTCCCATATTCACGCGTATAAGTGTACGCTTTGCCAGAAACAAAGAGCGGGCGTCGTCAAATTGCACGTTTTAAACTCTGTGAGACATCGGGATTGCCTAAGGTTTGTTTCCTATCCATGTCCTTGTGCTCGATGTGCATACAGGCTATTCTGCGAGCTACAACCCCATTCACGTCAACTATATTTATTCTATAGACTACACCCGCTTTGTACAGACCGAGATGGCACAGGGCTTTTAGAATGTCCAGCATCAAAGTGACGGCTAACCTGTGTTTCGAGGTACAGCTTCTTCCACGTCATGATTTTTGAATAGACCTCGCGTGATATCTCTTCTCACGATACTGCCAGATGTAATTGCACGATTCAACACTGACTAAGTTATAAATAGCTTTGGCCCGTAAAGGTCAAAGCAATGCCGACATGCAAATAAAATAACATCTTCTTGATAACCACATTTCCACTGGAGTCAACCCTCAAAGGATTCCCCACAGCCCAAGACTTGTCACCTACTAGCCATACCCGGGAATAAAACAATGAATAGACTGACCCACAGCAACAAGCTCCATTTAGTACAATACATCTATTATCCGAGCATGTCGCGAGCCCTGTGCGCAAAGGATAAATGATCATGGTGTTGTCATTATCTATCGGACTTCTATACATAGATTAACCGTTTGATCGACCGTACATTCCCCCAATCCATCGACTTTTGCTCTTTCCGGCCATCGCTTAACCAACCACGTAACTAACCGATCCTAAAATCCTTCCACCTTTTCTTCTCTAAAGAATACGGGATAGACGCACTGGCTGCAACAAACGCGTTATGCAGATATACGCTGAACGGTCTACTATTATAGACCAGCCCAATCTACTAGATACGCCACGCGTGGACCCAAAAGATAACCTCGTTTTATCCCATCGTATATGCCCTTCCTTTCATCTCTAGTGTCTCAGTATGCTGCAATGGGATGCCCTTTGCCCCTCAGACATCCTGAATGGACGCATTCCTTTACGGTGTTCTGTTCGTTGCGTGGTCGAACTTTGACCCGGTCGTGGGGTTGGGGGTTTGTACGTCGTTGAGGGATTTCTTGACCAACATCATGATTGCTAGGTGGCACTTTTCGTTGGAACTTGCTTTTCCGTCTCGTGTCGTGCGATGGGGGGTTTGCCCAGATTGCGTGCCTTCATGGGGGGAGGAAAGGGGTATACTACACGGAGTGAAGTAGCGATAGATGATGTGTAATTTTCACTCTCGTCAATGAATTGAATACATCGCTATATGACTGTCTTCAACTTCCAAGCGTCTTTCTTATTTCCGCGAAACTTTGCGCGCGAATCTTTACACTCCATAGATCTGCAGAATACATATTCAGCGGATGGCCTCTTCGAGATATCGGCCGGTTCCCCTTTTCCGCTTCTCAATGGGGGGGTCATTGTAGAGAACTTTTCTACGAGACGTACAACGATAGGCTTTGCAAGAAAACATAAATAATGTCCAAGTACAGTGGATATTCCAAACGACAATCCTACCCATCTTGGTGGAGAGAAACTTTGCTCGCTATTCTCATCACCTCATCTCCACCCTTCACAACTTCTTGATCACCGACCCTCCCAGCCCAACCCTCCCACCAGCCACCGCAGGTCTCGAAACAACGACACAATTCTCCAATATTCCTAACCAGTTCATTCACATCTTTGATCTAAACATTAATGAGTCATTAAATCACCTCATTCCTCGACCCCGCTGACCATCCCCGCCAGCCCAACATCGCCGGCGGCATCTCCCTCTCCATCAAAGACATCCCCCTCGTCGATATCAACATTCAGAGCCAAATCACCACCGTCTACCCGCGCTCCTTTATATTCGGAAACCCTTCGACAGAGCGGATGATAGGAATTCAGTTATAACCGCTATGGTAGTTACGGAGGCTTATATTCTTGATACTACTTGCCGATCTGCACGGTAATTATAATTGGTAGGGAGGGCAATGGAAAGTTCCAGGGGGTCCACCATATTGAAGTGATAGACTTTTGGGACGAGGTAACGGCTGCTGTTCAGATGTTGTGCTAAGTCGACCGGTGTAATGGGTTTTTAGGGTCGGGTAAAGTAGGTATGTTTTGGTTAGTGGTGCATTGGGCTGGTCTTCGGGAAGTGGATAGAACGAGGCGAATATCGATGCTCTAGCTGATGTTCAGGAGATTCGAGAAATGGGAATGATGGGGCGAGAAGGGTTTAATTGGTTTGGTATCTATCTATGAAGCATTGGGTAGCCTTTCGACGCTGATCCGAACACAAGTTATCAGATTTTGTATACAAATTTATATTACATACCAGGTACTCAAGAAACAAGAGGTCCGAACGACCAACACGCCAATAAAGAAGAACCAACTCTTTCAGCAAGCCAAACCAATCTAAATTCCAAAAGGAAGAAGACGTATTCACATCCTCCCAACTCTTCCTGATTATTTACTCAACCGACGCCATCCATTTTCGAAGTTCTTGCTTGGTTCCTTCTTCAACTTCTCCACATCCAACGGGACCCTGGGCTGTCTGATAGGCTGGAACAACTGCCTCTCCGTCCCATAACCACGACTCATCTCCAAAGTACGCATCATGCTCTCCACCGTGCCGTGTGAAGCTTGGGAAGCTTGTGAAATTCTCACAGCTGCCGGGGTATACAGTGTCTGCCTCCATTGTCCCCCCAAGTTTGTGACTGTAGTACGTTCCTCCATGTTTTTCTCCTGCGCACTTGTACCCACCAAAGTAGGATTAGCCGAAAGTCCTCGTAGCTCCGATCCTTTCCCATAAATCATGCCCTTCGTATACCTCAAGGAAGAAGGCTCCACCGCCCCCCAAGAAGTATCCATAGCATGAGCATCTTTCAACTTCCTAATCTCTTCCTCCCTATTCTGGCGTCTCAAATGCTCCCCCCACCCATCCACGACCTCCTGCAGAATCCCACCTAGTGTCGCATTCGTATGCATTCGAAGCATCACGATCGCGTATTTCAGAAGCTGGGGTCGCTTGAACAATGATTTCCCTGAAGCTGCGACACTGGCGGCGTGCTCGAGATTACGGCAGATTTCGAAAACTACCAGGGAGGGTGCGGGTCGAGTGCTCAGGTAGCTGATTTTAGATGTGACATCGATCTTTTTGAGGTTGTGTTGGAAGGACTGCAGCTGGGGTTTGATGCAGCGGTCTATTAACTCTTGGATGGCAGTTTCGACCGTGGGTTGCGGAGGCGCGAGAGTTGACGATGGTAGCATGTCCTGCGATGGAGCTTCGATAGTGAGGCTTGAATTGGAGAAAGGCGAGTATACGACGATATCCCTCTCGGGGTTGCACTCTTTCCGGAAATCATCGAAAGTAAGGTTGAGAAGGTGGTTTACAGTATCCATGCTGAATTCTGCCTGATCCATCTTGTCTCCTACTAAGTGGTACTTGTGGGATGAGATGTTGGAGTTATGGTAGCTAGAAGAGCCAATGTTCTTGGGAGAAGTAGACTTGCTAGGACGGCTGATGTTTCCGCAAGAGCCAATGTTGATGGAAGCGTCAATATCGACAGGAGACTTGAAGTGGCTAGAGGGTGTAATGCTTTTGGAACAATCAATATTGGTAGAAGATCCAGTATTTCCAGAGTTAAAAAGACCAGGAGAACAAGAGTTCCTAGGAGAATCAGTATTGCTGGACGAGTCAATATTTCCAGGAGATCCAAGGTGGCTAGGAACAGTAATATTGGCGGAAGACTCAATATTGCTGGAGAAGTCACTATTTTCAAGAGAATCAAGGCGGTCAGGAGTACTAATATCGGTGGAGCACCCAAAATCCCCCGAAGCTTCAATATTACCAGAAGATTCAATACACCTCGAAGCGCCAAAGCTTTCAGAGGAGCCAGTATCAGCGGCAAAGTCCAAAGCACTAGGAGACCCAATATCCTCAGAAGACCCAACGTTTCCAGAATAATCATTATCGCTAGCAGAATTACTGGAACTCATTAGTTGTGATACAACCCATCTCTCTCGAACAGAAGAAGGCAGAAACCCTAGATTTCGGGAAAACCCCTTCGGTCGCAATATCTTCCGCGGCGTTTTTGTCTCTTTTGGATGTGACATCTGGTGAAGCGATGTTGTCGGAGCGACCTCGGAGGGCAATGAGGGTTTATGGTCCGGAGGCAACGAGGCAGAGTAGGCGATAAGAGATGTCAGCGTTGGTGACATGTAGGGTGATGAAACGAAGCTGTCTGCTGGTGGAGAGTTGTCTTGACTGGCAGGTGTAAGGTCACCACTGCTGCCCATAGTTTGAGCAGAAGCAGCAGCAGGTATGTCTAGCGACGGTGTTGCAGCGTCCGGGACTCTAGCAATTGCTTCAGATGTGTTTGAAATTGCTTTCTCTGCCGCCTGTAGCTCTGACTGTACTTGCTGCATATAGGCGCTAAGCTGCCTGGTTCGAACTCCTAGAGAAGTCGTGGCAGGGACGCGAACATCTGTGCGATAGAGATCTCCTTTGGGATTTGAAAGGCGGCGGGCAGTGCGTCTTTTGGATGCTGTTTTCGGGCCCTGGACATTGTCTTCTGTTGTTGGTGAATGATTTGGCTGCTGTTTTGGCTCTGATGGAGGCGTGAAGGGGGTAGGAGATAGAATGGGATAATGTATGGCAGATACATTGGCATTTGTGCGATTGCGTCTACTCTTGGTTGTTAAAATGGAGCGGGCATTCCGTTGATCGGACGGTATTGTTAGTCCTTTAGTATTCTGTTCGGTTGTTGTTGTTACTGCTGTTGTTGGAGGAGGACGAGGAGGAAGATTTGGCCATGGCTGTAGTCGCGGTGGAGACTGGAAAGTAAAAGTAGCTGAGATCAGAGAAGGCTCGGATGGTGATTGCGGCACCGCTAAAGGAAGTGGCGGGGTTGTTATCGACGACACTTCACCCAGAGACACTGATGGCGTGGAAATCGAGTTTTCGGGGGTTGGAGAGGTCTTACCATTCACAACTTTATGTTTCTTCGCCCCAGGCTCCAACAGGTACCTGGTGTTTGGAGCTACTACCACGGCAGTGGACTGATGAGGGATTTGACCATTGAATGGATCGATCTCATGCTCTGAGCAATCCTGATACTTTCTAGTCAAGAGCTTGAGTACAGGTCTCGAACTCACAACAGACGCTGTGTTTTTAGGCGGGCAAGGTACATCACCAACCGGCCAATCGCTCCAATCTTTCTCCTCCTTCTTCATTTCATACTTCTCTTCATTCGGCATTCCTTCAGCCTCTGTCTCTGTGTCCCCATCGGCATTGGACAGCAATGAACCTTCATTGGCATCTGCCACACCATCCTCAACTTCGCCACGTACTGCTGCGTTCCGAGGGGGATTCAATTTGTCGTACTCCTCAATCGAGCCCAGGAACGTAGCTGGGAGTTGCAACTCTCCAGTGACATCTGCCGTTATATGAGCGAGTTGAGCACGTGAATCCCTACGCTGCTGTATGATAGAACTAAAGAAGTTCGGTTGTGGGGGTGTGTACTTGGTGGCCTGGAATCCGGGAAACGGCGAATTGTTTGTAGCGTCTGGGGGTGCTTGTTTTCGAGTCGACTGGCCTAGCAGTTGGTGTGGCGCTTGGTCGGAGGGAGGTTGAGGTCCCGTTTTGTCGGGTTGACGTGTTGCTTGCCCTATGGTTCCATGTTCTTCAAAGCCATCCGGACGACCAACGAAACGTTGCACAGCACCGTCCTGAGTCGACCCACCAGCACTACTATCGACACTCCCATCTCCAGATTTTGGACCCCCAACTTCCCCTACCCCCAATACATTCCGAGCCTCCTCACCCAACCTCGCAAAGTACAAAGAAACATCCCGCAGCAACGGCGGCGGTCCAGCTAACACCAACAAAAGGCCCTTCGACCGCACAGCAACCGATACAATACCATTATAAAGCGCGTCCCCCTCCTCTTTCCGATCAATAGCCAAGTACACCCAATCCACATCCATTCTTCTAAACATCTCTTGAGGCGCCCAGTTCATTATCTCGCCTTTCATCTCAATTGCTCTGACCGCCTTGTCATGCATGTCCGCATCCGACAGACTACTTGCCGTGAGTGCGAGCATGAAAATCTCCCTCCACGAGTAGAGGCGCGCGATCGTGAGGGTATCGTCGCGCATAAGGGATGATTTCCAGTAGTTATCGAACATGGGTTCCGTGACGTCGTCGATGAAATTGCAGCCATTGGGGTCACTAGAGTGGCTGATTTCGATCAGGCGGGCGGAGGAGGAGGGTATGTAGACGATAGGAACTCGCTTGCAGACGTCGTCAGGGAAGAGCGCTATGGTTATGGTGCCGATGTTGAGGAGACGCCGTGTCATCGGATTTTCGGGCCCGATGGTGTTGCAGGGCTGTGGGGGGTTGTCTGGCCCGAAGGGGAGGAGGGTGAAGGTGGGGGTGGGTTTGGCTGCGCTCTTGCGGTCCATTTCTCCCATTGAGCTTGACGACATGGCAGGAGGCAGATGACAGATTGCGGGGAAGGTCGTGGGCAGGTGTCAAGTTGCAGGGTTCTATTCTTTACTTTGGTATGCAGGTTGTTGAAGGATTGTGGGTAGCGGTTTTGGAAAAGGCGGTGCGCCGGGCTTTATAGATTTCGCGCTCATGGTGGTTTCGTCATACTGTGCGCGTGCAGCAAAGTTTAGAGGGGTTATCGAGCGTTTGCCAGCCAGAGCGATTGAATGGTTCATGGAAAGATCTGGCAAATATGAGAAGAATGTGCGCAGGACTTGCTGCGTCCCCATCAAAGGACGTCCTCAAACGACTGGAAATGAAGGAAAAAAGAAAAAGATATTGATTCGTATTGTAGTGTTCCCATACTCGACACAGCCGTTGGAGGCATTCCATCCCACCCTCTCTCCCCACTCTTGTATGTACAGTACATGTTGCCCCGCATCATCTTCCCAATGACACCAGTTCTCTATTTCAAAACGTTTTCCGGTGTCACCGCGAATGTCGGCCGGACGAACCTGGAAAACCTGCGTCAGCCTCGTAATAAAGATGAGATTCTGGGGAACGCTTGCCTGTCGCTGTTGTACACCCTCGTCTCTGTGCCCAGCAACTCCTTCTCCCTCGCCCTGTCAGCTAAATACCGTCGTACTTGATCGCGGTCTTCTTCGGCCTGCAGCGCGGGAATAAGATGTATCCGCGCCCACATCTTCTCGCGCGCAAGTTCGCTGTGCCCATATTAGCCTTCATTCCCAATAATCAACATCTATATCCTCTCAATGCTCCCCCATTCAACTTTTCCAAGCGGTGATTACGCACTTGCGCTCTCTGATACCACGCCCAACCCTCCAGAACCCATATGACATGATTGCCGCCGTTCCGAAGAGGTAGACAGCCGGTCGAAAGCCGCGGACCGGCAAATTGCGTTTGTATTGGACGGGATTGTACCCGCCCACGGGGGGCATATCCTGCGGCATGGTGAAAGCGTAGAGTGCGTCGTCAATTGGTTAAGAGGTGTGAATGCGGAGACGTGAGGTTGTTGGAGGGTTAGAGCTCGCGAGCTTCGAGACGACCGACCGGGGTGGGCAGCTTGGCGCTTATGTAACCACATCTCAAAATTGTCAGAGTGCGCGAGACTTGTTGGAGACATGGCATGGACAACATGGATTCGGAAGAACGGCCTGCAAAAATGCGAAAACTAGACCATGGAGAGGGAAATATTGGTGAAGTTGAAGCCGATGTGGTGCCTCTACATGGCGGAATCGAAGCCCAAAACATCACCACCACTCCCACAGGCGAGCAATCCCCGGCAGCCACCGAACCTGGCGAAGAAATCCTCGGCATATTTCCCACCCAAGAAAGCTCAGGCGAAGTACCCAAGCTCTCCAAAAATCAGCTCAAAAAGCAACGTAGACTCGAGCAATGGGAGGCCGGTCGCGAAGACCGAAAACTCAAACGCAAGGAGCAAATCAAAGCAAAAAAGGAGCGCCGTCGACAGGAGTATGCCGACAAAATTGCCAACGGTGAAAAGGTCGACCGGGGTCCACGGGTACGCGGTACTGAAGGTGCAGGAACGCTGGTACCCATCACAGTCATCTTTGACTGCGACTTCGATGATATGATGTTCGATAACGAGCTGAAGAGCTTGGGGTTGCAGTTGACTAGGTGTTACTCTGATAATCGAAAGGCTCCGTACAGGTTTCATGTCGGGATCAGTAGCTTTGGGGGCAAGTTAAAGGAGAGGTTTGATGGACTTCTAGCGAAGCAGCACACGAGTTGGAAGGGCGTGCATTTTTGCGAGGAAGACTTTGTGGATGTCAGTGAGAAAGCAAAAGGCTGGATGAAGGGAGTGGACGGGGGCACGATAGCGGGTGCTCTTCATCAAAAGGGACATGCAAGCGCATGTAAAGAGGACAACGCCGAGCAGGCAGACGAAGAAGAAGGCGAGATCGTCTATCTCTCCGCCGAAAGCAATGTCACACTCGAGAGATTGAAGCCGAACAGCACATACATCATCGGTGGGCTGGTCGACAAGAATCGACACAAAGGCATATGCTACAGACGAGCGACGGAGCGGGGCATCAAGACGGCGAAACTGCCAATTGGCGAGTTCTTGCAGATGAAGAGCAGGCAAGTGCTGACTACGAATCATGTCATGGAGATCATGTTAAGATGGGTCGAGTTCGACGACTGGGGAAAGGCTTTCATGTCAGTTTTGCCAAAGCGAAAAGGAGGAATGCTCAAGAGCGAGACTGTGCGGGAGCATAATGGAGAGGACCAAGAGACGCCAGAGGAGGCCGGGGATGAAGCCACGACTACTGAGCCCCTTGTTGTGGAAGAGGAGGCTTGAACTTAAACTGAGAGGATGGACAAGGTATCTTCAACATATATGCATAGCATACGAAGGTATTCGTACTGCCAGCCAGCCTTGTTCAATGTCGAGCTAGCGGGAGACAAGCTTTCCACAGCGCGCTAACCCTCGGGTACTGTAGCGGGAACGAGGAATGCTGGAACGTCGGCCGCGCAATTCTGGACAGTGATTAACTCGTACACTCCAGATACATAATAGCTACTCCGTACTCCTTGAATAAAACCATTTGTCGCAATATTGACCCTTCGCAATTCAAGCAGGCTTCCAGTTTCCAGTGTGCCATTTCTGGCGCAGACTGAATTCTTTGCCATCAGTCCACCTCTCCCCAAACGACACGCGACGTCACCGCATCCCCAAGCGCAACCTTGCACCAACCCACCAACCCCAGCACTCACCACGATATTGCTGACACACCAGATCCACCGTCCTTCGTCAATTCGGGCCCCATGCCGGACTCCAAGACGCCAGATCCGTCGTCTTCCCAGTCTTCTTCGTATTTCACCTACCCCGTCACGTATGCGATGAACGGTCTCCTCCGCCGCCTCTCCACCGAGCCCTCTCTGCGATCCTCCACTACCGCCCCATACACGAGATCCGTCACCTCCTCTTCTGCCAACAGTTTGTCGCAAAGCCTGCAATCTCTGGCCTCCGCCACCACTGCCTCCGCCTCCAGCATGATGGATTCAGTCTTCGCGCCGCCACCCCACCGCAAAGCAAGCCCTTTCCAGCCCCCGCCCCTCACGCCCCTCACTCTCAAGGGATATAAGAGCAGCACGCGCGAGAAGGGAAAGCTTCTGAGTAACGCGCTGGCCGAGGAGATTCGGTTGCTGGTGCCGCCGCGGCTGCAACTCGTGGATGTGTGGAATGTAGTGTACAGCTTAGAGCAGAACGGGGTCAGTCTTGCGACGCTTTATCAGAAAGCAGAAGAATACATGGGGAAGAGGGGAGGTTTTGTATTAGTGGTTAGGGACGGCGGTGGCGGGGTAAGCAATACTCGCTCCCTCCTTCATCTCGAGGCAGCAGTGTGTCGTATAATGCGCCCCGCCTCTTATATTTTCAGACGATGGAGTTCAAGCTCAGATGGCAGGGAAATGCTAATCACGGTATGCAGATCTTCGGCGCCTACCTCTCTGACGCCCCTAAACCCTCCTCTCACTTCTTCGGCAATGGCGAATGTTTCCTCTGGCGCGCTCACATCCTCCCCTCCCTCCCCGACCTCTCGACCCTCCCCCCTCCCCCATCCGCAGATACCACCAATGCTGTCCGCATGACCACCATCGCAGCATCTTCCTCATCACATGCCCATAAATCAGGCACACTGAGCCCACCACATTCCGAGCAGGCGAGTCGCAGTGGCACGAGCACGCCAGAACGGATACGCTTTAAAGCGTTTCCGTATAGTGGAGTCAACGATTACATGCTTTTCTGCGAGCACGGCTTTTTGAGCGTGGGCGGAGGGTGAGTTTTGTTTTTTTGTAGTGCGGTGAAGCATGCGTATATGTATGCATGTAAGAGGCTGACTTTTGCGATAGTGATGGCCATTACGGGCTATGGCTTGATGATAACTTAGAAAATGGGGTGTCGAGCACGTGTCCAACATTTGGGAATGAGCCGCTTAGCGACGAGGGAACGAAATTTGAGGTCTTGGGTGTTGAGCTCTGGTACATTGGGTCATGAGTAATCCGCCTTGGTCGATGATTTGCTTCTTCGTACGCCGAATACATAAAAGCCTGTGCGATATTGATACCAATTCGGCGTTTGTGGTTTGGTGAGGTTGGTATCCCCTCTTCTCTTCTCTTCTCTTCTCTTCTCTTCTCTTCTCTTCTCTTCTCTTCTCTTCTCTTCTCTTCTCTTCTCTTCTCTTCTCTTTTTCCTCTCTTCTTTTATTACGGGAGGGAAAAGACATGGACCATGGACTTTGCATAGAATTCCGCGATGCGCACGATATCCCCTCATCAATATCATCTTACCATCCTTTCGATCCATACTCTCTCAGTCCATTGGCTACTTCTTTTACTCGGGGGTATGGTCTATCTCCCACCCATTCAACTTCTTCTCACTACTACACCAGCTTCTCTTCGCCGATACAAACACCTCAAATAGAACTCTATCTGCCGTTGGTTGGACTAAAGTCGGCATACTACTAGACATCATAAACGGCTGTCACAAAGACACGAGGCGCAACCAAGAAGGTCGCCCCTGCTCAATTTATTATAGAAGCTTCCTACAATTCTTCTTGCGATTTGAAAATGTGCACAATAATATGAAGTATTTGGCATTGCTGGATACTTGGAGTATGTTGTCAGCTTTCCGGCTTAATATTGTTGTCTTGATTTTGCTTTCACTCTCACTTTCGCTCTCACTTTCGCTCTCACTTTCGCTAGTTATTATGTCCGTTTTTAGTGAGGTGCCAAAGAACTACTAAATTATATACCACCACTTGTCTATGACCTAAGAAACTCCTCCAGATCTATCTTTCTTCGTGGGCCTACAAACAACGATGTCTCCATCTAAAGCTCGCGTTTGCGTCCGCAAGGTTCGCGCCATTCAGTATGTCCACTTTGATCTACTATTAGCCCAGCTCTAACGAATTCCTCAGCTTCGGACACAAAATCATCAAGATAGGAATCGGTCATCCTCGCAAATGCTTTTCCATCCACGAAGACCTTCTATGCTCCAAATCACCCTACTTCCGCCGCCTTCTCCAAGAAAAACGCAAGGACATCGAAGGAGAGTGCCCCATCTGCCATGAACATATCCATACGGGGCAGAAGGAGATCACCTTCTGCGAAACATCCTGCGGCGGCAACTTTCACTACGACTGCATCCGAAGCTGGGCCGAGAAGTCAAACCATACGAAAAAGCTGGCTGGTGACAACCATGCTACATGTCCATTGTGTCGAGCTAAATGGAGTACGCGTGCGAACCTGCAGGCTACGCGGTACTTTACCATGGATGTTGAAGCCTTCGATTTGTATAACGACTGGATCTACAAGGAGCAGCTCGTGCTGGATGAGGATGCCACCAAAGATGCTGGATCTACAACGCTAGGAACTCCCATTGATAGGCTACTTTGCCAAGCACATATGCTCGGCCTCCGGCTCGAAGACAAGACATTCCAGCAAGTCACACTCGCGGCGCTCATGGAGTACTGCAAGGATATGTATGAGTATCCCAGTCCAGATACTGTCCAGCTAGTCTACAATTCTTCTCTGGACACCAATGCCCTGAAAGAACGTATTATGGAGATCCATCTCTTTATGTGGTGTCCCTTGTGGAGTTCAAAAGCATGCTTGAGTGCTTACCCGAAGGATTTTATCGTGGATCTGACTATGAAGATAGCGATGGATTATCGCGGAGAAGTGGGATCTGAAGGAAATGAAGAGTAGACCGGACAGGTTGACAGAAAAAGCACAACAAAGGAATGGAAAGGATAGTGCGAGGAAGCTTGGGTAAGTCATTTGCTTTTTTCCCACCGTGGCTGGTTGCAAGTTTTGACCATCTGGTATAGACTTGATGAAGAGCATGCGCATATTCTTGTAGGGTTGGATATTCTACCTGGTTTCAAATGTGCGAAGCTTGATTTCCCCTTCGAGTTGTTCCGTTAAGTCTGACGGATGAAAGGATGGTCTTGTACTAGATTGTCTCCGGACGGGGCAAGCACGAATATTTTGGCTGAGGCGCTTTGGAAACCCATCATCGTAGCATTGTGGGCGGGCTTGTGGACGAGAGTACTGAACATGTACTCTACTCTACCTTTCGAAAGCGATAGATTATGGATGAGCAGATTCCAATTCGTCTTTTGAACCAAACAACTTACCGTGCTGAAAGACTTTCAGATCTCCTGTCTCACTGCTAGAGTCGGAATCAACAGCACAAATATAATATACCACGTCGCACAAGCACCATACACTGTAGCGCAAAGGCGTAGCAGTCTCGTCCTCCGCCCTCTATATAGAATACTCTTCACTCACGAGCTTAGCTATACACCGCCAGAATCAATTGATGACCATGTCGTGCAACACGCAAGATGACTTGTCCCCAGTCAGAAACAGCCCAACAACACATCCCAAGGTAAGCCCCCGTAATACGGCCTAAAATGGCGTAATGGCGTAATCACGAACTCCAACGGGATCTACAACTCGCTGTTTCGTATCCTACCTGTCGCAAAACGAGGGGATCCGCTTCATCGAGGCAGTGAAGAAGGTGACTTTACAGCCATAGTAATTACCATAACGCACACGCATCAGCACCAGCACCAGCAGCATCAGCATACATAGTCTTGGTAAGGTATCCACCCTCTCACCCACGAATAAAATCGCACACAACACCATTTTGCACTCCCAGCCCAAGTAAGCATTTCCGTCGTGTCAACATCAGCTAGAGGCATAGCCCCCAAGCCACCCATAGTACAATATCTGCAAAACCCGGATAATCGCTACACAGATGGATGTATAATCAAAGGAGTCATAGTTATGTAGGGACGATGAATTAGCACCGATGCACATACACACATACACACATACAATACATGCTCGGTACCTCGTACATACATGCACACAAAGTAAGGCGGATCTACACACGCATATCCCACGCGGCGATAGCCGTTGTTAAACCCGGACGCACCTACTTACATATTACATTGCATTGCGGAGTTAGAATCCGGAAAAAAGCTTTCTGCACACGCTATCGTAAGGGGTAAAAATACTTTGTAGATAAGTGAGTAAGTGAGTAAGTGAGTGCTGGCTGCGCGGGAATAAATTTCGACCTATGTACGAGGCTAATAGTCGCCGGGGGGGACGAAATTCCCCATTTGGCTTGCTGAGGGAGCCTGATGGACTCGATGGTGTCTCAGGGGTGGATCGATACGATGGCTAGGCTGCTATCCTGTCGCGAGGGTGACAGGAATGTAGGAATGGGCGTGCGTATGGGCGGGTTTGGCGACGATTGTTTGCGTGGTGGGGAGGATAGATGGATGGATGGATGAGGGGATTGGGGGATTGTCGAGGGCATTTTACTATGTAAGGAGTGGGAATCCTGAGTATAGGAAATTCTGATTCGGGAATGAGGGTGGTACTGGACTATCCGTTCGTGGGAAACAGTCGGTCAGGTAGTCTAAGCGATGTAGTGAGGGAGGTGCCGTAAGCAATTTGCAGAATCGCATGTCCTGTGTGGATTACAATTCCTGCAGTGCGTACGGAGTACATACGTACCGTATGCCGGCGTCGTTCGTCGGTGACTGGGGACGACAAGTCGTGTGCAGAAATCGGGGTGGAGGGGATGGATTAGATTGGCCTACCACCCTACAGTACATATGTACAACTTGGTCGTCTGAGCTCTGGATCGCAGGCGCTTACACAAGCGGTGATGGAATAATCATGGACTGGGTGAATCAAGGTGGCCCCCGGGAGATTTGGTCGTATGAGTAATTACGCAGATAAAAAACGGACATGGTGATGTCGTTGAATAACTCAAACGTGAGGGTGCGTTGGCTGGCTTTGGGCTTGAAGCAGTGTTAGTCATGGTGAGGGTCCAGTGACGTTTTGTCCCCACTACGAAGATGCCTCGTCAGCTTCCCTGCATTAGGGCTGAGTGGTTCGAGAATTGTAGCGCTCGAGCCGGCTTGGAGATGACATCGATCCTGACATCGATATTGACAAGGCGGACAGATGACTTTGATACTAAAGGGGAGATGCCAAATAAGTCATTGTGGCTAAGATGGGTGGCGCGTGGTCTCGTGTTGATATTATGTATCAATCAGGTCGCTTAGTATCTGTTCGAGGGACTGAAGGAGTGATTGTAGCGCAAGGTGGAAATGCACGGTAGCGTACTGTGTATGCGTGACTTTGATATACCCACCGGATGGAACCTGGTAGCCCAAGTCTTCTGGGCAACGACAGGGCTTTCGGAATTGAGCATGGCTAATATGTTCGTCGTTACTCCGTGCAATGGGAAAGAAACAATGTTTCGGAACCACGCAAATAGTGTACAATCGATGAGGCGTTGGAAGGATTTCATTCAAGGGGTTTGCAACTAACTGATCCCCTACAGATCGACCGGACTATGGCCATATCCGACTCGGGTCCGAAAGGGATTTTGAGCCCGAGAACAAGGGCACGGGTACGCCACGATGCCGGCTACAATCATGGAGGCAACGTCTTTGCGCCGTCATACTTCTCTGCGACCCCCTTAATTCCAACAACTCACCTTCATGGCGGGACGGGACGATTATGTGGAAACCTACCACTCCACTACGTACAAGCTCGTACGGAACCCACTCTTTGCATAGATAGAGGACTTGCAAGAACCTGGATGGAAGCGCAGACCACGCGACCGCGGATTCGGAAACATTTGAAAACGATGATTACGCTCGTCAGGCTGCAAAATAAACTGCTGCAGCACCGTTTCCTTGAGACTGTCCAACTCACGGAAAGCGGGAGCGCGAGCGACCGAGTGAGCGGATCCCGAAGGTTTTCGTCCACCAAACCATCGTGTACTGTAGTAGATATCTCTACCCTTGGCGAGGGACAGATAGTCGCCCCTCTCTCTGCCAGACATGGCCATTTGACACAAGATATTCGCTGTCGTACTCCTCTCCCTAGAACTTACCAATCTAAAACCAACTTTTGAGGTTCTGGACCGAGAAGCACACATCTGCGTTGAAATTCTAAACGCACGATCGCAAGGCTTAACCGGGCCTTGGACGAAATGTGGGTTTAGCTGCTTAGGGATGTGGAGAGCCTGGGCAATGTTAGGAGACGGAGCGTCGAATGCGAAATCGCCCCGCTCACATGGCGACAAGGCTAGATTAATGATCTTTTCTAGGCATGGGGTGAGGCTGAGCTGCTGGATGAAATTGGGCATTGCGTGGACGTTGGCACGTTGGGTATCTAGATATCTGTGCCTTCTTGGCTCGAAGGTTTGGGTCAGTGTGCAAGAATAAAATCATGGAAGGTTTGCAAGTGTGAAAGTGCGAACGACGCGTATGTATGTAACTAGTCGAATGCTTACGATTGGTTGTAGTCCCCTCCCTTGAGACCAGCCCCCCCACAGCCTCGAATAGAGAGTGAAGATAGTGAAATAAATTACGGACACGAGCTCTAGGATGTCTTGGTCACCTTTTGTAGGGTCGCTTTTGTCTTGTAGTCTGGCTGGGCCATCTAATCGGCCTGGGCTTGTTACGTGAGCATCCCAATTCTGTGAATCCTTTCCGTGTAAGATGGATAGACCTTGCGGCTGGAGTTGGCGCATACGTTATCAACCCATCTTTGTGGAGACGATGCCCTGATCGATGTCTTGGACGCAAACCCTCAGGAAGCCAATTGGTAACGTGTCTCCGCAGCCCTCGAGATTCTTGGACAGTTATTGTTAGTCTTTGGACGTTGATGATGCGTAAGGCATCTCACAGCCAAGGTGTATATGAATTGCAAGGAATAATGAACTAGGATCCGTAGCGAAAGCGAGGCTGCTACGTGTACTATGTTGACAGTGACAAGAAGACAAGGCGCTCCAAAATCAAGTATCTGTCCCACGAGGCATGGGCATGTACTCGGCGATGGCAAGGCAGAGAGCATGAGAGGTCCGATGATGGTCGGCGATACTAAGCGCTTTCTCGGCGAACTCAGTCTGCTCAGGAAACGCGGGGTACGATACACTATTATGCAAAGTGGCCCGATGTAAACAATTTCGTACTCACATTGAATAACACCGAGTGCCCTGATCATGATGCCTTGACGTTCAACGCCTTCTCGGTCGTGAGGCCGTTGTTTCTGCCCTAGCATCCGAAACAGGTTGCGGGTATGCGGTCATGGATCTCGTCTGGAGCACACGATTCCAATGCTAGGGTTTATCCTAGTACTAAGCTCGTTATTGCTGATTGATGTGGTTGGGCTCTTTCCGACAAGGCACAGGGCTAATCACGACTCTCGGTAGAGCTCCGTTGTGAGAATCGTGTACATAGAGCATTCATTGCGCTATTTAGTCAACAGTGGTTGCATATGTTGATAAAGAGGACTTGAGACTACCTCGTGAATTATACCAATATCGTGAGGCGCATAACGTTAACCTGCCGCTTCAGGTATGCTTCATCAGCGCTGCCCTACGTGCCGGTACCGTGACGATTATTGATGGGCAGTCAAACGGTAGGAACCGCCTTGACGGGTACTTTGGTCGAAGATAAGTCGAATTCGCCTCCGAGAAAACGCGGTGTGCTTCTGCATTAAGTCATTGATCTGATAAGTATATCTACAGGATGGATAGAGAATCCAGACGAAATTGGGGCATGCCAAAGTGAAGCCATCAAGGTTTGGCATGGACAGCAACCGTAACCTTATTGCCGACGCTAGTCAATCTATGATCTGGCGCTTCATCGACAGATCAGTCCCTGAAAAGGATGTTGACGTATCTGGAAAAAGGTTTGTATTTTTCAAGTGAATCTCATCTCATTGGATGTGAGGAGTGCAAGCACGTTGCTGACATGAGAAGCGAGAATCAAGCTTCTTGCGAAATGAGCTGACGAAGGAGGGTCGGATTTTTCTCCAGTGGCTTGTTCTTGTCGTTTATCTAGTTATGTAAGAGGTAACGCTTGCGATTCGTATTTAATCGTATTCATGCAATAGTACGGTTAATACGCCAGTGCGCGCCTAAGTGCGTGAGTGCGAAACGGGCAAAACTGAGCCGCCCCTTACGACGACTTGCGTATATCTACGGAGTATCTCGCCCACAGCAAGCTGAAGGGTCTAAAATGCAGTTAGGAAATAATACCGATGGGATTCTCCAAGGTTTGTTGCAGACGTTAGAGGTTGACAGGACCAGCTTGTTCGCCGACTCAGGGGACCAGCAAAGCCCAAGTTGCGGGTGTACATAGAGTTTGTGTGTGAATCTACCAAGAATGCGGAAAAGATATTGTAGGGAGCGGAACGGCCCCGTTTTGAAGTCGTGCAGTGGAAAATCTTCAAGAAAAGGGTCCAGCGATGATGAATACCGACAATGCAGCTTGATAAGCAGTGCGTGAGCGAGGACGTCTCTTCCGATAGGCAAGACACATAATTTCGCATCCTAAGTGGCTGCTACCGGCTCTAGTCAGATTCAACCGTAAGTACGAAGTACAGCAGCGTTGACTCACTAAGCATGCACAACGCTGGCGAGCGACATGAGCAAGACTGAGTAAATATGATGATGAAAAAACGGCAGCAAAGCAGCAGAGAGGGATGCATCTTCGCTTGAAGAAGGCATAGGTGCAATTTTTTAAATTTTTTTTTGGCGTTGGAGTCGAGGGCACATCGTATGGAAATACTTGACTGCCTTGGACCACCTGACTCGAATCCGTATTCGGTCTCGGCCATTGTTGGAGGCCTTCGCGATTCCCAAACGAACAACGATCGTGCAAGGAATCGTGAGCCATTTATTTCTTCCTCGTGGAAACAACATTGACATGTGGACAAAGAACGGGGACTTTCCGCAAACTTTGGGTTCGGCCGAGCTGCATAGCACCGATGTGCGTCCAACTGTACGGAGTACGATTGACACGGCTTTACCCTGAGTGATGAATATGAGAATGCGTAAAGGACAAAGTAGAGATGCTCCCAGTCCTGCTCCTGGGGCCACTTTCGCACAGCGTTGGAGAAGGGATGGATAGATACTCCCTTTCTTCGTCCGTGTTGGAGGACCTTCGTCCGGCTTTGAAGTGATTCCGATATCCGAGCCCTCTGCCTTCATGGGCGATGATCTCCCGCCAGTGCTGCCGTTGCCCAGTTCCCAGCTCCCAGTTGACAGGGGCGGGCGTCTCGTCAGAACGATGATGGCATTGCCCACACAAGCTGGCTGCTTTGGTGCGCGCTTGAACAACTGGTGCGGTTGCTGGCCGACTCCGCGCCGCGCTTTGTCACTGCTGGCCTCTCTTGTCAACTAACTGTGCCCAGCAAACATCCTAGTTCCATGCATTGCGCGCAAATGTAATCAACGCTCCGACTGATGTATGTGTCCCGCCGAGGCTTCGCAGGGGTGCTTTAGTCGTGGGTCGCCAAAATTACGGATTCTTTACCATGCATCTGCCCCCGTCTGTCAACAACCTTAAGGCCGAACGTCCGTTTTGACTTGCCTGCCCACTGACGTGAATAGATATAATGCCATGCTGCCACGCCCTACTTAGGCTCACCCAACTTCAGCCCTGGTTTTCTTCAATTCAGAGCATTTGTGCTTTCAGAAACACCATTTATAATCAATTCACACAATCATCTTCACCAACCTTTGATTAGTGCTACCCCATTGCCGTCCTTGTCCTCGCTCGCTTCATTCCTCTCCTTGTCTCCCATGACTTCACAGCGATCGAGCTCCATGGAATCTCAAGACAACATCAGAAAGCGGGTGTGTAAAGCTTGCGACCGATGCCGGTTGAAGAAGTCAAAGGTATGTCTGACCAGGCTTGATCGTTCCAACAGCATTCTGACCGCCGACAGTGCGATGGCGCCAGTCCATGCAGCCGGTGTAAGGCAGACAATGCCATCTGTGTCTTTGGCGAAAGGAAGAAGTCGCAAGACAAAGTGTATCCGAAAGGGTAAGCAATAGTGAGCTTGGCTGTGAACATCTTGCCTGACTAGTGTAGCTACGTTGAGATGCTCGAACAGCAACAGTCGCAACTCGTCGCCGGCCTGCGAGAACTGTACAGCCGGTTGCAAAAAGGCCAAGGTTGGCCGGGAGCTCCTCTGCAAGAAGCACAAGGAGGTAGCCCACTGACCCACGACATCCTCGAACGCCTAGATCTTCTCCACTCTCCAAACGACAGTAGCGGAAACTACGAGGGCTTCGAGGAGGACTGCAGCCGCATGCAACAAAAGCTGCTCGAGAGTGGCGCATCATACACTCGTAGGCGAGGATCTGTGAGCTCCGACTCAGAGCACGTCCATACGCCATCGTCGTCGTCCTATAGCGGAACCCCAACCACCACAAAGTCGATGCCCTTCATCGAGCCGTTCGCACGACAAACAGCACCTCCAACGCCACCTATGCACAGTCCATTTCCAAGGCAGTCACAAATCATGCCACCAGTGAAGCAGGAATCACCAATGGTGTCAACGACCTTCATGAACACCGGCGCACTCGATCCTGCCACGCTATCACGAAATAGCTGGACGCCCGACTCGATGATGATGGATGAGCCAATAGACTTCGGCAAACCCATGTATACATTCGAACCATATAGCCAATTTGACCAGAACGCCATGTTGCTCGATCCCATCGTCGTCAACGACCCCGCCCTGCCCGGATGGAACCCTAACAGTGACCTGGACTTTAGTAATTTCATCAATACTCAGGTGGTGATATGATTGGAGCGGATTCATCTGCCAACCACTCGTTCTTGGTTTCTTTTCCAGCGTTCTAGCATTTTTGGGGCACCGGGATCTGCATGGTTTTCTGGATCTGGCCTCTCTATTTTGGCGTTAACGGGCATTTGGCGGGACAGGGTTGAAATTAATCATCCACAATATTGTTTGGGCGGAATCCGGTGATGGCGTAAGTGAAGGAGCAAAGGTGGCAGGTGAATGAGCTTCTGAGGAGATTATCATGTGTTAGACTCACTGTGAGGTCTTCGAAAGGCTGGCCACTGTCCCCCCCACCGCAACGTGGGATGCCGAGTCGTTGGGCGCGATAGATAGTTATGACATAGTGATGATTGTAACATATTATTTCCACTCAAGTACGTAGGTATACATGGCTTCAGATGCAACAATACGTGCTTTTGGTGATGGATGTCGCTTTTCTGGACTTTCCAAGGCCTGTTCGTTCTCCTAAGTGGTGCGCACGAGCTTCTGATGACTAAGCTACGAGCGTTCTAACTAACTAATATTCGGCCGGGCTCTAAATTGAACTTCACTTCAATCCTCGGTTCAAGATTGTACTTCAGACTTAGACATAAGATTACAGATACTAGTCGTTGCATGAGAAATTATTCCGTCTGGAGATAGGTAGACTCGTCAGCCTATACCACGGGATAAAGTATCTCGTGTCTTTCATCCATTAGGCTAATGATCCATAGCTAGACCCCACAGTTGCGGCACCACTATCTATGAGCAGACTTCCCCCCCGGCCCACCCCTCCTCTGAGCGTCCTTATCTACGATTGCCTGTCTACATCTTCTTCACTTTTGCTGCATGAAACCCTAACCTTCAACGTCAGCACTACAACACTTTCACCTGCATAAGAATCCCTCGGTAAGGAGTCCTAGCATGCATGATCTTTACAGCGGCATTGCCTCCTTTCATACTATTTGGTAGTTGGAAGATCTTGTGATGACGTAGTCTTTGGTTGTTTTGAAGGAATTTGCCTAACGGCATGCCTGCAGATCTACCTACGGTCCTTATATCTACACCACTCAGTCACCGTCACGACACAATGGCCACCGACAAAGCCTTCACTTTTCTGCCGCTGGGAGCCATCATACAGGAATTTAAGATCAATGGCAAGAACATTGTGCAGGGGTTTTCCACCGCAGAGCAGTACAAGAAATGGTATAGAATACCAATCCAATTAAAACAAACACTATAACTAATCAAGTGCAGTAAGTGGTCTAGTAACTTGACGCCTTCTAATCACGTCTGGACAACATCCACTTTATAAAATCCTGGCGCGTTGACGTATCGCTAATTGCTTGTCTACCTCAGACAATGCCCCGTACTTTGGTGAAACAATTGGTCGGATCGCTAATCGAGTATCAAATGGCAAATTCGAGCTAAGTGGAAACACGTATCAGTTGCCAATCAATAACGGACCTAACTCTCTCCATGGTGGGGACGCGGGGTGGGGAAAGCGGGAGTTCGAAGGCCCATCCGAAGTTGAGCGCAACGGCAAGCGAGCAACGTTGTTCAAATATCTTAGTGTCGATGGCGAAGAAGGCTACCCCGGTGCTGTTGAGGTGCGTGTCTGGTACGTTCAAGAGAAAGAGCAGGGTAAAGAGGTCCTTCACATCGAATACGAGGCCGAGCTGGTCAGTGATGATGTCACTGAAACGGCCATCAACATGACCAACCATAGGTGAGATTGTCCAACGTTGAAGAGAAGACAGACACTCAGTAATATTTGTAGCTACTTCATCCTTAGTGATCTGCCCACTATTGCCGGAACTGAGGTGACCTTGGTCACAAACAAATACCAAGTAGTTGATGACGGCGGTATCCCGAGAGGACCAATCGAAGAGTACCCTGGCGTAAAACTCAACACTCCTTTCACGCTTGGTGAGAAAGAGCCTGATATTGACGACTGTTTTGTTGTCAACACAGACCCTTCTAGCGTCCCCATCGACACGCGACCACTGCCTCTGCAGAATGTAGCCTCCTTCTACCACCCGCAATCCAAGATTCATCTCGAGATTTCAACCACCGAGCCCGCCTTTCAGTTTTACACTGGCAAGTACATCGATGTACCCGCCTTGGAAGGTTGGCCGGTGCGTGGGGCCAGATCAGCATTCTGTGTCGAGCCTAGCCGCTACGTCAATGCTATAAACGTTCCCGAGTACAGATCGATGATGATCCTCAAGAAGGGCGAGAAATACGGATCGAAGATTGTCTATCGTGGTTGGCAGGCATAGATACAGTGCCTTCATTTCCGGCGTAGTTTCTTCTTGAAAGCTATACAGTGGTTTTGCCCAGCCTTTCCCGATACTCGTAGGTCGTTTTGAATTCAACACAGAACTTTCAAGGTCCTCACAGACCTTGTATGGATATGTATCCTAAATCTCGATCTGATATCCGAACGATCTCCGACAGTACCTCTTCTACTTTGCTTCACTGTTCGTACGAGGTTTGAACCGACATTAAAACACCTCGAGCACAGGGCAACACCTAGTCTATTACAGATCAATGAATAGCCCGCAAATGTAGTCCCAATTTTTGTATCTCCTGATCGAAAATAATGGCGCACCGTTGCAGTACCTTTCTTCAACATGGATATTTTCGATTCCTCCCGAAAATCTTCGTTAGCAAAAGTAAGCGACCATGTTTACGACTCAGCCGTACTCGTGTTCCGAATTTGTCCACAGAACTGTTTAGCTTTGGGGCTAACTTGCCGTGTACGGAATCACATCGCTGAAGCTTTGGGTTCTTGGGTGGATGCCACTATGAACGCTTCGTCCCGAATAGAATGCTTGCTCGATGCATCAGGCATGTGCTTCAGAGGTATGTCAACGATTCAACACCATAATACTTACTCAATTTATATCACCTGATGCACAGACAATCTCAGTCCTATGGTGTCCTGGCCCATTTGGGAAAACAAGCACCTTCGCATACGCTCATAAATCATTTAGTTCTCGCGACAAGATTATAGCCCAAAATAAACAAGTACACTAACATCGCAAACTGCTGCCTCTTATCCGACCATATGACGTATGATGTGATATCACACCAAAATGCGAACACCCCTTTGCTGATTTGTCAGGTTCTTCATCCGCTCATTGCAGCCCCAGCAATGCTCGGAACCGGAAGCAAGCCATTAGTGCACCAAAAACTCAGCCGCTATTAAAGTTCTCGGCTGGAAAATACTTGCATGCCAGTACCACCTCACGGAGCGTCCCCGCAACTCACTCATTCCCAACCGTTTTTGCCGACATCCAAAGGGATCGTTCCTGTCCAAGATCATGACATCCAATTACGGTGGTGGGGTTTCTCGGCACTCCAACATCATGTATTGTGCGAGGTGGTCAGCGTTGTACCAAAGGGGTATCAAGCAACCAGCAGCACGATGTTGAGGATCAGAAACAAATTTCGATACATGCGTCACCAGAACCCTATACCGACCCTTCAGCTGCGTTCGCAGGATCGCGATGACCATTGTCTAGAAGCTACAACAGCTCTCATACGAACAAGTGTTCGTTCTGGCCCATCATGGACATTCTCGTACGAGGCGTAGGTATGTACTACCAGATAAAAACAAGATCGATGATGTATCAGATGCACAAACTATCAAGACGACAAATTGATATTCACCCCACCTTGCACATACGTGCACTGTGTGAACGAAACTACACATACACGATATGTACCACGACGAACTCAGCCCTCTTCCGTGACGCATTAACTAGTCATTACTTCATCCGCGCATAGTACTAAACTTGGATCTAAACTTTCAAAAGCACTAGACAAATCTCTGAGCATATTCTGCTTCACAGGCACCCCCCTCGATGGATATTCAGCCTAGTCACGCGCCTTCGAATAAGCAACAAACCTCTGTCGAAATTGCAAAGGAAACAGAAGGGTTGAAACAGATCAGAAGATGTACATTACGGCATCGCAATATCGCGACTTGGTATTCTGTCTACCCTGTATTATCTACTTGGTATCTAGATATAGGCTCCGCACAATCTGCACAGTAAGTAAGCCCTGCTGACTCACATTCCTCCATCCATCCACCCACCCACACCATTTACTATATGTCATCATCGCCACCCTCCTCAAACTCCGATCATCGTGCCTCTTATCCCCGACGCCGACACCGACAGCCAGCCTCACCTCCACCCTTCCCGCTGTAAGTGTTTGACTGCCGTTTTGCGGCAGACAAAGCCAAGGCGTTGGGAAATGGCAGATGGGCATAATAGTACTTTTGTATTATGCATTCAGTATCGAACATAGGTAGTAGGTAGGAATCAGATATGGAACACCGAATCACGACCCAACGTCCTCGTCCTCGTGCTCGTGGATGGATGTGGAATATTGTGTGGTGGTGGTGCATGTACTGAATGAATGATTGTATCGTTTATGCAATGCGTAGGACAGGCGTACCTGGTGCTGAAGGACCATCTTCTTTTCTCCACGGCGTGCACGATGTGTGTATGCATGATTGCGTGGGTGACTGCAACATACAACACCGCTGTCCATGTTCGTACCTACACATACTTTGTCTACGAACAACGCCCAAAGTGCCGTATCCGAGATGGGGTCTAACTGGCCTGAACAGACTCAACCAGACCACACCAGACCATTTCATCGTCATTTTCCGTCCATCGTCATCTAACAACATAGTAATCTTGAATGTTCCTCCTCGTCGGGACAATACAACGCAGGTACATGCAATAGTTACACACCAAGACATCGATTCATCTATCTACTCACTCTAACTTACTACACTGCCCCCCCCTCCCCTCTCCTCTCCAACACCACCAATTCCCATCACTCTGCATCAAGCGGGCCAAGTACCCTCAATCCCACTTTTCGACCCACTCCACCCCATCTCGTTTCGCCTCGTCTCATCTCATCTCCCCATCTCTATACATACACACATACATACATCCACCCAACGTCCTCGCGAGAATTACTCCGCTCCAAATCCCCTATAGTCAAAATAATTACCGTCAACAAACCCCCGTTCGCTCACTCGGGACCTTCCGTGCTCCCCCCCCCTTCTCGGCTAGAGGGAAAGTTTAATGCGTGGGCGCGTGGACACGGGTAATAGCAAGTGGACACGAATGTGGATCTATCATCGACTTTGTGTGTTTCTTTTCTTACCACCGTGCTACCCTACCTAATACCTCCATCAAGCATCGCATTGTATTGTATCGCATCGCATCGCACCACATCACATCACATTGCACCCTCGGCATCATAACGCCGGACCTTGCTTTCTTTTCGTCTCGACATGACACGACTACGTGACACGCTACTCGTGCTAGCCTACTAGATACACACTCACTACGGAGTACATACGGAGTACATACGGAGTACTGCCACCCATACTTCTGCCAGCTCGGCAGACCTGAATGTCGACCGGGATGAGACGGTTTGTCGCGTGGCAGTTGATTAGTGATAGCGATGCCAGGGTTGTGATATTGCAAAGTATAAGTTGATTATTACAAAAGGTTGCTGGGGTAGGGGGAGGGGTGTCTGGGGTTGGTGTCGGAAGTTGTTTGATTAATAGTTGGGGATTACTTTAGGATGCGGAAGGGTGGGTTGGTTGCCTTTTTTGGTCAGGCTTGTTGAATTCGTTATTAATTATTACTAAGTATTTATTTGGATGATGAGCTGGCTGAGGCTGGCTAGTATGTACTTCATAGATGTAGGTAGGTGGTAGGGTGGTGGGTGGTAGGTATGCGCTACAGTAGACATCCATGATGATATACAAAAGATACGACATCTACTTCTCGCCTCCTTCTACTACTGATATCTGCTACTACAACGCATGCACCGGTACTACCAAGTACAACTAGCGTACATAGTAAGCTCATCCACGCCTTGGAGCTTTAAAAAAAAGGACGAGATTCAATGCGCGTCGCGATTGTACTTTGCGCCTTGTCTGATGCGCCATGTTGTTTCGCCGTGTTATCCGTCCCTTTCTTTGGGAAAATCTGGAGTTTGCTAGTGGGCCGGTTTCATTACTATGTTCCCTTTTGGAACGAATTCTGCCAACTTCAACCAGATAAAATGCCTCATTCCCAGCGCAAATCTTCACGCGCAGCTTACTACCTATATCTAAGCAGTCGGAGCGCATACGCAAATCCTGTAGCCTGCTTATCATCTCTTGCATCATGCGCATCAGGCAGACTGACGTTTCCTGCCTTCAACCGCGAGGCCGCGTAGTCTTCACCTCGCAGGCAAAACAAGGCATGTTTGATCGAGGTCTGCTGACATATCCGATGGTCTTGTGGCTGGAAAGAGATATGCAGTATCAGACTCTGTGCAGTCGATGCGGTCGGTGGTGGTGATGACGGGCGTGGGGTGCGGCTTTCAGGTCGGTGCATGTTCTATTGTTTCGGCGGCGGCTTTTGCCAGGTCAGTTCGCGGAATTGCTGTTTGAGCTCATCCTTGAAGTGGTCGAGCTTGGAGGGGCCGGTTCCTAGGCTTTGGATTAGTTTCGCGGCCCGTGATGTCTATGTGTGCTTGTGGAGAGCGTGGTGGACGTACTGCCCCCTCCGTTCTGGGCCTCGGTAGGCGGGAGCCGGTGGATCTTGCGGTAGGCTTTTTGCACAGCTTGGTTGAAGGCACGACTGCGGATGAGCTGTTCAAGGGATTAATGGATGGCTGTATTATAGTGATGAGATGGAAGCACACGCACGCGTTCGGCGGCCCAGTTCTGCATTGAGAGGTCAGTTTGATCTCGGCGATGAAAGACTTGGCGCGACACCCACCTCAAAGATGAGTAGCCATGGCAGACTCATGCTGGACTGGGAGGTTGCAATTGTATTGTACAGTGAGACGATCTAGGCACGTAATGCGGTGGGGAAGCGCAGCGATGCTGGTGGTGGTGGTGGAGGAGGAGGAGGAGGAGGTGAAGGTGGAGGAAGCGGTGGATAGAAAGATTTAAACGTCGGCGGCTCGCCCACAAGCCAGCCGGACTAGTTCTAGTCAACATTGGAAGAAATTCTTTGTAATTATCATTGTAGAAAAACAGACTTCCTCAAGTATCATTATCTATCCATCCTCTACAAAGCTTCTCGTGCTCCCGCCGCCAAAGTATCTGTCTACCTAAGTACCTACCTACCTACCTACCTACCCATCTATCTACTTCACCCACCCATCCGTCTACTTGCTGTCCCAGCTAGTATCTAGTCACACGGTAGTCCAGATATCAGGATTAGGAAACACAATAGACGCAGGACACTGGCGACGGAGAAGCAGTCAATCAGTCCATTGCCAGCGCGTTTGTAGTGTGTGGGTGCAACATCGGAACCAAGGTCGACACAGACGGACATGGAATTCTGGAATTCCGATTGTTGGATACAAAAGCGCCTTTTGCTACTTCTCACACTACATATCTACGGTATCGAGTATCTAGCCGGTGCTTGTCTAGTGTAGCAGATATCTACCGTGATCTTCGACAAGTGGACAAGCGCAAAAAAAAGAAAAGAAAAGAAAAGGCTTGCCACCTCCTCCAAGGCGTCACGGCGTCCACTAGACACGCCCGTCTCGCATCCGATCTGCTGCATTCAGCCGCCGCCCCCCACGCCGTCACCATTCCGCCCTCAAACTCTATCGTGCCACCTCACCCTCGAACAGACGCGGTCGCCTTGAGCACCGACCGAACGACGTTCAAGCTGCACAAGCTCCGGGCGCTGCGCCGAAAGGCCAAACTCCACCACCACCACGGCGGGCTCAGGTCAGATCCGGACACCATGTCGTCGGCAGCACCGCTGGCGGTGTCGGCCTCTGCTTCGTCCTCGCCGTCGTCGTCGTCGAAGCGCTCCCGCAGCAAAGACAGTACGCGCTCGGCCGCAACCGCCTCGCTGAACACGCCCTCCGCGAACACACCTTTGGCGCTGGCCTTGCCTGTGCCCTCCGCCAGCGCCCCGAGCCTCCTCATCCCCAGCGCCTCCACGCCCGTGGAGCCGCTGCCCGCCGACCCTACGCCGTACCCCGCCTTCCTACGGTTGAGCGCGCGAGACGTGCACCAAAGGTTCGTCGACCTCGAGTGGGAGCATCGCCGGCGCGTCGCGCTGGGAGCCAACACGTCCGACTCGGAAACGCCGTCGCTGTGGTCGCGCTGTCTCTGGGACGATGCTCAGCGCCGCAACCGCTACGTGAATGTCGATCCCTACCAGGCCAACCGCGTCAGGCTCAAGGTGCCCGACGGCTACAACGACTACATCAACGCGTCGCCTGTCGACCTCAGATGCACCAGGTCGGGCGCTGTGCTCAAGTACATTGCAACACAGGTGCGTCCTCGCTCGCTGCCGTTTGGCCGTGGTTTTGGCTAACAGGCATTACAGGGCCCGCGGGCTGATACCGTTTCTCACTTCTGGCGCATGGTCTGGGATGAGACCTCATCTCCCGCCGTCATCGTCATGCTCACCCAGACCCACGAATCCAACCGCGAGAAGTGCTACCCATACTACCCCCGCTCCCTATCCCAGCCCGAGCTTGAGCTAAACCCGGACGACGAGTACGGGGACGGCTTCATACACACCCTGAAGCTCACATCTCTGGAAGACCACAGCGGCGCCCGAGCACAGGTGAGGGAGCTGGAAATGACAGAGGAGGACGACGGCGAATCGAGAAAGATATTCCACTTGCTGTTTGACGTCTGGCCAGATTTCTCCGTCCCCGAGGGTGCTGATCGCGCGGCTTTGTTGAAGCTGATTGATCTGTCCCGGGAGAAGACTGGAAGCGACTTGACAAACCCTCGCATTGTGCATTGCAGTGCTGGCGTAGGTCGAAGCGGAACCTTTATCGCTCTCGACTGGCTGCTGCAGGAACTCGAAGAGGGCAGCTTAGACACTCTCACAAACGAGAAAGACGACCCCATTCTTGCAGTGGTCGAGTCCCTCCGAGAGCAGCGCATGATGATGGTACAAGGGGAGGCCCAACTCGCCTTCATCTACGACGTCGTTCGCGAGCGCTGGCGCGACCGATGGATACGCCAGAATCCCGACGAAGCCGAGCGCCTGGGCCTCAGCACGACGAGCGGAGCAGAAGACGAGCCCCAGCTCAAAAGGCAGAAGAGCATGCGAGACGAAGTCAGTGTGAGTGAAAACAAGAACGGAATGGAAGTGGAGCGTGCGCAGCTCGAGGCGGAACTCATGGGCGCCGGAATGGATTTTGAAAACGGAAAGACGTAGTTAACACTTTCTTTTTTTCTAGGACGCCCTGAGCATGCCAGATGCCATTGCGGATGGCGAGAAAGAGACGGCTTGCCGCAAGGCGTCCAACTTGATGGAATTGCCTATGCGGAATCGCCCTATTGGATCCATGCTGCCTCCAACCTCGTCCCTGTCGTCTCGTCTCGAGACTCGTCGTGGGCGTCGTAGTGCTGCTCCTAGGGTTCTCACTCTGCCTGTTATTCCTCCGTCTTCAATCCTTTCGCCTTCTCTGCTCTGGGCGTGATGGTATGTCACGGCGTATGCGACTGTGGTTTCACTTTCATCCTTGCAAGAATCGGTATTTCGCTTGCAAAAGCCTACTTTCTGCTCACTTTTTCTCCCTTGCCCCTTTTCTTCTCGAGATAAACTTTTCTTCTTCTTCCGTTTTCTTCTTCTTCTTCCCCTTCTCATTTCCTTCGGCATTGTGCTTGCATTCTGCTTTCTCTGTTTACTTGCATAGTTTGCGTGCGGTTGGTCGGTCGGGAGTGGTTTGGTCTGGCATTTACACGGGCGTGCATGGTGGGTTTTGAGAGTTTTCTTTCTCGACTTGGCATGGCATGGTATGGTATAGTGGGGTAAGGCGGGTTCGAATTAGAACGGATATGCACATGCATTGTCTTTTGGTGGATAGTATATCCTTCGTTGCATGGTGGGCCGGAGAGGATGACAACATAGCATGGCGTGGCATGGCGTGGCGTGGGATAGCATGGAATACCATAGAAAGGTTACCATGGCTAATAGATTCTTCTACTTGCACCTTTTGTGCTGTTTACTTATCACATTTACCTTTCAGCCACCCACCACCCCGCAAATTTACCAAGTAATCCCCATCCGAGTCTCTCTCTCTCTCTCTCTCTTATATATATATGTATATATATACATATATATCCCCCATTCAATCTTACCTAAAACACAGCTCCCCCTATAATAAACACCCTCTCCTCCTCCCGCCTCACCCACGCCACTACCTGGTTCGCCGCGGCGGCCAACGCGCGCCTACTCGTGAAGCCGGCGGGCGCAACAGCGTATAGCTCGAAGAGGGGCGTAAGCCAGGCCAGCGCCGTGTATGTTGCACTTGTTTCGTGGTGGATCTTGGGCGGTGCAGGTTTGGCGTGAAGGGCAGTGTGGAGCGTTGCGTAGAGGATTAGGAGGCTATTTGGTGGGGGTTTTGTTAGGGTGGGGTTGTGCAATGTGGAGTGTGCAGTAGTGCGTAGTAAGGGTGAGCTGAGGTAAAAGGAAGTGGATATGCCATGTGTGATAGGATAAGATAGTATAGGGGAGGATGGGATGGGATGAGATAGGATAGATAGAATAAAAACATACCGTCTCCTCTCCCACGCGCCCCCAAACCCAGGTCCAAACCCAGGCATAACAAACTGCACATTCCCCCTACTCTTGTAGAGGAAGTGCCTCAGGACGGTCCCGGGTACGACATCAGTGCACTTCGGTCGGCCCTGCCGGACGGCGCTACGTAGTACGTCGATAGACCCGTTTCGTTGCAGCTGCTGTATATTACACACGTCGACTCGTTAGCAGGGGTTCTGTTCTAGTGGGTGCTAGCTAGCCAGGTTGTTGTAATGACAGGTGGGCGGATGCTATACTGAGGGCCTTGCTGTCGGTGTCGGTGTCGGTGCCGGTGCCGGTGCCGGGGCGGCGGCGGTGGGATCCAAGACTGGGGTACATTGCGTGGCCGGCTGGGTTTGTAGGGCTTGGGTGGGAAGAATCGGGGGGTGCTGTCTTGTGGTGAGGCGGGTACGCATTATGTCCGGGGAGAGGGCCGATGTCCGACGGAGATCGGGAGAATTGGTGCGGGGGGCGGAGGTTGCGAGTTGCCGTGGGGCTTGGTAGTAGAGGTGGTTGTATGTATTGAAACCGTGTTCACGAGGTTCACGAGTTGTTCGAAAGCATGGTTGAGGACGCGCGTTTTAAGGGCTCGTGGGTGCGGTGGTGAAGGTCGGGTGCCTTGGGGCGGAGTACACAGGGTATGCCACCCGTGTTGGATGAATGGATGGATGGCGCGGATGCGGACTGGGGAAAGAGTTAGGAAATAGATTGAACATACCTCGACTAAATTATCCCGCATCGTTCTCAATTCGAAGAAGGCTTCCTTGCTCGCGCTGATAAGCAGGATAGCAACCTCATCGAGATCGCCCTCCCTGCTCTTCGGTCTCTCTTGCACTTGCTCCTCGGGTCTTTCCAGGTCGAGGAAGCTGACATATAGATATACAAACCCTGTGTTGTTGAACCCTGGTAAGCAAAGCGGAATCCAATTCTCACCGCCTCCGGCTTTGACGCTGCCCGCTTCAAACAGCATGTTGAAGATGAGATGAAGGTCTCCTGGATGTAGTGAGTGTTTCTTTGGCCGGACCACGGAAACAAGCTTCCCCGAGGCGACAATGAGGCCATAGAGAAGGTTCTCGGAGCGCGTTTTGAGTAGCGTCGAGTTGATGATGTTGCGGTGCGATTTGCGTAGTTTGAGGCACTCGAGTGCGGAGAGGAGCGTCGACGGCGAGCCACGGGTGAAGCCGTCGGAGAGCGCGGAGAGAAGGGTTTCGGTGCCTTGTAATGGTCGTCGAAGATCGTAGTTTGCGCGCACGGCGAACATGCGTTCCATACTAGGGAGTGTGAGGGTCGACAGGATCTGCATGTACAACGCATCCAATTGAGCACGCAACTGTGCATCGCTCTCCGGCAGCCGCGTCATGGCGACCAGATTCAACGGTCCTTTGGATACAATTACGAAGCGTACGTCACCTGCCGTGAAGCCCTTCAATGTGTCCGAGGCAGACTGGTAGAAGGAGATGAGTGTCTGTACTACACCCATATAGTTTGTGATTAGCTGGTCGTCGCCATGCCGACTATAGATCGGCTTCCCAGCACTCGACAGAATGAGAAAATGTTTGAGCTTTGCGCGCCATTGATGGATAACGAGTTCTACAATTCACGTCCTGCATCAGCACACTGTCTACTGCTACGACAAAAGCATGATGAATGACGGGCCTCTGACCTTCATTCGACCCATCGCCATTCATCGCTTCCACCTCGTCAAACTCGGTTGCAAACAAAGCCTCCAGATCAGCGTCTGGCGCGAAGAGACTCTCAGACTCCTTGTCCTGGAACCTGTGGCCCAGGGATTGGAGTAGCGATTCCTGATGTGAGGGGAGCGTTTCGTCCATCATGCTTTCGGCGTCCGTGCCGACATCTAGGATAGGCGCATTGCTTTTGATACTGGCGCCGTCTTCTGTGTCGCTGGCATTGCGCGACGATCCCCCTATATTCAAACCGAAAGACGTTCGCGATTTCGAAGCGCGGGATGAAGACGAATGGGACTCTGACCGCACTTCGGCTTGAAGATCGTACGAGCCTGCGAATGAGACTTGCGTCGTCGGTTTGGACACGAGCGAAGTCCGCGTTGGAGCTGTAGAGTGCGCAGTCGACGGGCGAGAGTCGAGGAAACTCGATAGCCGCGGACGTGGAGGGAGCGGCGGGGGCGTTCCTTCTCTTGATATAATAGAGAGAGCACTCGTCGAAGTTCTTCGCGATACGTTTTTTATGATATTAATTGTCGGGTTTGCAAAGCCTTGATGTTCTGTGTTGTCGCTCCTCTTCGACGGCGTGGGTGGGCTCGGTGTGCGTTCGGGGCCCGCTCCCGCTGGTGCAGAATCTACATTGTCTTGCTCCGGCATGATCAGTAGAGCCTGTCATCTGCCCTCATCTATCCTCAGCTGGCGTTATTCATCGCCATCCATTGTGTTTCATTGTGCGTAGCCGTAAGAGTTGTTGACTGCCACAGGGTGCGATGAGAATGTGACATAGATGAAGCTTGGGCCACATCAAAGTGGGCAGGTCAACCGCCCATCACGTCACCACTTCGAAATCAGAGCCGCATCGTGACTTGCAAATCCCATCAACGTCCTTTTCTATCGAATTCTCACTTTCTCATATCTGAAGATAAGTCTTATAGAATGAGATTGTACAATAGTTAAACGAAATGTGAAAGTTCATCTTTTACGTGTCCACTTGGCTATTACTGTCGAACAACCTTTTGCTCAACCAATTCTCACACTCATGTCCGAATCCAGCATTTCCCCATCACCCAAAAACCGCCCCCTCTCCATCTCATCCTTAAAGATCGATTTCTCCCCATCTTTCACCTCCGCATTCGAACGTCGCTCGAGGCTATTACGTATTCGCTGACATTGCACCACAACATCGCTACTAACACTGCTTCCGCTAGTCTTCCGCCGCTCAACCCCCTGAACCCTAGTTCTAGTATCGCGTCGCGTAAACTGAGAAGCTCCCTCTGGACGTGCAGTATCCCCAGCAACAGCACGGAAAGTATGTGTAGGAGGAAGAGGGAATTCATCCATGATATGACTCCAATGCGCATAGGCTACACTGCTCTTCCCCACCGTCACCTCTTCACTCCTAGGCACACTTCCCGTCTTCGTATTCCCCCGTCCTTCGTTGGAATCCTTATACAACAACCCAGTCTTCCTCGCCCCGCTCCTTGAAATACTGGCAAGGAAGGCATGGTACTCGTCGATTTCCTCTTCATCGTCGTCAGTGTCACCTACGTTGGACCCGCTCTCCGATTCAGGTTCAGAAACACACCAATCTACCAACGTACCCGGATGCATTTCGAATGGCGAATGCAGTGAGGACATTGCCGAAGATGTAGATGAAGAGGTTTCTTTCCGGACGATCGAAGAGCATGTAGAGCCCAAGTCGCGGCCTCGACGAGATGTTGGGGAGACGGCTTTTCCGAATGGAAAGGGTGGAGCTTTCACTGCTGACTCGATGTCGAGTTTTGGGCTTGGGGACCTCAGCGAACCTGGGGAAGGAGGAGGGTCTATATCGTGCGGTATGTGAGACTTTGAACCACACGAGTACATATGTATTGCCTGATCCACCGATGCCGACGAAGGCAACTCGGGGGAAGGTATATTCAATCCGAGAGCTTTCGCGCAGTAGATTCCCAGACTTGCCCGGTGCAACTTCAGACTTTTCCTCCTTGCTCCATCAGCCGACGGGAAGGAGGAAGGCTGGGTGGGAGACGTAGGAGGAGTCAGAAGGAGACTTCTCCTATGTGAAATAGGCAACGTAGGAGACTGAAAAGGTGATGCCGAGGAAACAGAGGTCATAGGATCGACGGGTTTACTGCTCCTCCGTTTAGCACCAATGCTGAATTGGAAGCTTCGTCTGAAAATTACACTTCTGCGATGAGAAGAAGAGCCATATGGATCGGTTTCTGGCTCTTGGATTGAAGTCAAGTTGCTGGGAGAGGGACCAGATGTAGGTGTTGGTGGAGCGGTGTATTGTCTTTGCGGAGCTGGTGATGGCCAGACTGAGCACGGCGATGTCTTTGGTGGTGGTGGCATACTTTTAGGTCGGGATTTCCATTTCCATTTCGAGTTTACAATCGATTCCAGTGTAGTCGTAGACTCCATACCAACGCGCTTCGACACGGCAACCGAACCCTCCGCCATACAATAACTCCACCCGGTGACAAAAGTTTGAAAATTGAGTAACCAAACGATCCAACGTTTGGCCTACCAAAAGCACAAATTTGCTTCTTCAACCCCAAATCACGATAGTCTTTTCAAGAAAAAAACAGTTCGAAATCCAGACGGAAAGGGTAGGGGTGGAGGAGGGAAAGGAAAAGTGATAAATTCAAAGTCTCAACTAGAAAAAGATTTCTCCTTGGGAGAAACATTTTACCTACCTACCTTCTTTTATACAACAACCCAGCCCAGACCACTCATATCAACTCAACCAAAAATAGTCTACCCTCTCTCCTCTCCTCTCTACCTCCATCTTTCCTTCCTCCCTTCCTCCTCCACCCCACCCAATCACATCATCTAATTCCACCCTACCTCCCACCCGACACCAAACTCGCCAAAGCCCTACCGACCCACCACCGCGTGCCATGTCACCCAAGCACAAAGACCCAAATCCAGCCCACCACCTCGCCGACCTCCGCACCAACGATATCACCCCTGATGACCGTTACGCCGCACGGGACGGGCCGGGCTGGATCGTTTGGGATACGGGTCTGACAGTTCGGTAGATGAAGAGTGGTTCGGGGGCTCCGAGATCCGGGGCCTGGGGATGGGGAGTTGGGAGGCGGAACCGGGGTTGGGGTCGGAAGCTGGGAATCTGAAGCTGAGACTGGAGATGGGGGATGGGGGGATTCTAGGGGGAGGAGGGGAGGAGGGGAGGAGGGGAGGAGGGGAGGAGGGGAGGAGGGGAGGAGGGGAGGCACGGAGGGTAGGTTGGAGAGCTGTGTTGAGCTGAGTTGAGCTGAGCTGGTTAGTATATTGGGGGCGAATTATTTTCGTACTGATGAGTTAGGAGGGATATAGTGGGTGGGTTAAGTGAGGTCATTGTTCCCTTCTTTGGATTGTCTGGGAACGTGACGGCACGATATAAGAAAGACACGGGAGAATGGGAAATCAATTCTTGCGGATATACGATCGAGTAGATGAAGATGATGAGGGGATGAGTGGTGCGTCTATATTGCACGTGTTGACAAGTCTTTGACATTAGACTTACACACTACTTCATACCCAACCTAAATCCTCACCCCCTCCCCACCTCACAACCCATCAGCTCTGAACGCTGGATCGAAACCGAAAAAAAGAAACCTGCCCGCCTTCACTTCCCCCTCATCGCACCTGCTCCATCCCCCACCCAGCCAATCTATCAGAGACGAGGAATTACTCCCTCTAAACGACCTCCGAACCACTCCCCAAACGAAAAACGAAAAAGGTAAGCAAGTAAACAAACGTACCAAACCTTTCAGCCAATCACCGCAATCACCAAAATACGAAGTACTCTCAACCAGCCCAATCAAGATTATGTATACCCAACTTCCCACCACCACGAACAAGACCATGCCACCAAAGAGGCCATGCCACCAAACAGACCAAGCCAGACAAGCGCCCTTGAGGAACGTACGAAACACTCACAAGCACCCTACCTACTAAGACTTCACACATTTCCAAAACAAGGACCGAATGTCAACTCGGAATCACACCCCCATAAGCATGATCATCGATGATTCCATAGCTCCATAAATAAAAGTACATTAAAGGAAAGAAAAGAAAACCAAAACAAAAGGTAATTAGGGTGAAAGAAAAAGGTTCCCACAAGGGTCAAAGGAAAACAAACAAAAAAAGCCCATCAATATCCTCCATCGTAAAAAGACTCCAGACCGCCAAACCCAAATTGTTAGAACCCATCAGCGCAAAACTCCGTTCGTTAGTCCCAGAAACAAGGGACCAACTGTTGGAAGAAAATGGCAGAGATGAGGACCCAAACCCAAGTAAGAGCCATCGAAGGAGTTTATCCTAGAGAGAGAAACCATGTCTAGCCAAGATGTTAGTGGCCAGGTAAGAAAGGAAGAGAGGGAGAAAATACCGTCCATCGCAAGCTAAGAAAAACGAGAACACAGGAAAGTTGCTGAGAGCCGAGGGGAAGTGAAGCGGTATGAGGCCTGGAAGCCAAAAGTGGGTAGTCTATAGTTTCGGGGGATTGTGGTTGATCAAGGGGTCGTTGCAGGCAAGCAAATTAGTATACATGGTGAACAGGTGACTCTAATAGAGTGACTCGGGGCTGGTTGGTGGTCGGGCTGTACGGACAAAGAGTTTGACCCGACAAGTCTCCACACAGGGGAATCGATTGCAGATACTTCGAACCAAAGCGCAGCTACTGAACGAGGGTGGTCTAACTGTGCCTGTCGAGTGGTTGACAATTGTGCCGGTCGCTTCTGCGTAGACTGCATCTGCCAAGCTGAGGGAGAACGGTGCTGGATTCTAGCCAAACACCGCCTCTTCATACCATGGCCGGTCCATTTCAAACGAACACACCGCTGTCGTTGGCAGACGCAGGCGGTATGATTGGACCTGGCAGTGGATTGACCACTGCTCCCTGGTTGTTGTCGCGTCGGCGTCCGAGGTTGCGTAGCTTGTCAGCTACCTTGTGGCCAATTGCTTTGGCCTTTTGGAGGGCGACAGTCTTCCAGTATCCAAGCTTAGACATTCCAGTGATGCCTGTGAATGTGTTGCGGTGGTCTCCTCGAGTCGGAACTTCAGTCGAGTGATCTGCAGAATCCTTAGGGTTACTAGATCGTCGTAACTCCTTGATGCGAGTTGGATCTCGCGATGTAGCTTGAGCCTTCGGGTTGCGACGTGACTTGCGACTGAATCTAGTCTTGTGCGTCAAGGGTGGCTCAAGATCGTCGTCGGAAGCTGTAAGCGAGATATTGCTGTCTACAGCTAGGAGGTGTAAGTGCGGAGGTATCGTAAGGGCAGACGTAGGATATCGTTCACCTGCAACGTGAGAGTGGTCGTTGTCTCGCACGAGGACAGGTGCAACAGCAAAGCCACTCGCGTCGAGGTCGAGCTCGGACGTGTGGAGAGGACGGTGCCGCGCTTGCTGTAGTTGTAGTGTTTCTGCAGGCGAAGTAGGAGAGAAGGGGGTGTCTTCTGCGGTTAAGGTGCCTGTGGTGGACGCGTCGGACACACGCTGTCGTAAGTGGGAGGGGCCAGGAAGAGGGGAAGTCTTGGTGGGTGTCGAGGAAGGTAACTTGATATCGACCTGCACGTCTTGGGCCAAGAAGCGGGAGCAATACTTGCTGAAGTTGAATGGGTCCGTCAATGTAGCTGGGGGAGTGGAAGAGTGCAAAGATGGAGAAGAAGGGCGGGAGTCGGACAAGGTGGGCAGATTGTTGTTGTGCCCGAGAGAAACAGAGCGAGTGGGCAAAATAGCTGGAGGCGGCGTTTGAAGCACTACTTTACTATTCTCGAGGGCGTCGTCGTCACGTGTTCGTGTATGAGCGACACTCCAACTTCTGCCTTTGGTAGCCCCGATCTCACCAAGCTGCCGCTTGGAAACGTGTTGGCAGCCCCCGTTCGATGCCATTTCCATTGGCTTCTTGTACTTGACATTCAGCTCGTAAACGTCATCATCAACCACGGCCATACGCGGTGAGCCAGGTAGGGCCCGTAGCCTTGCGTTCGACCTCTTGTTTGCAGGACCAGCACCAACCTCATGGATTTGCTCGATCGCCTCATCAATGGCCTCCCCTGTAGCGACAACTCCCTCCGTGAAGCACTTGGGATCCTGGAGGGTTGGTAAGACTTTCCCAATCATGTGCGTAAGCCCGTCAACAGAGGGCACATCGAGTGCTTCAAGTTCCTCGACCAGCTTCGGCGAGTATAGCCGCTTCCGTGACAGCTGGTGTTTACTCCTAAGCTGCGTCATATCACTCGTATCCAGAGCACCAAATAGGCTTTGATACTTGTCACGCCGACCCTGCGCCAATGCTTCAGACATATCAGAACTCCTAGCGATCTCTCCGTACCCCGCCTGAGCAGCATTGAGCGACTGCGAAGTGCAAGAAGCACGTGCATTGAAGTCCACATCGCTGAGAAGATTGCCTCGGCTGAAGTTGAGCGAAGGTAAACGACGCCCAAAGTCAAAAGGCTCATAGGTACTGGACTGAGCCGACGTGCGCCTTCGGGAGAAACCTTCGTTGTCCATGGAAAGATGCGACTCTCGGACATCCGACAACATGGCAACACCGACTCGATAGGACGAATACCTCAGGTTACTGGCGCTGGTATTAATACTTGAGTCCTCATGCGACTCCTCCTTAACGTCTGGCAAATAACTCCTTGGAATGGCACGAGAACTAATCGCATATGGAAGCTGATAGACAGACTTTAGGTCAGTTGTTGTATCTTCCTGATCAGCAGGCACATGAGAAACCGATTCTGACGCGCGTCTATCCATAGGAGGATGCGTGGGGTTTACAAGATGGCCTAGAGGATGGCTCAGGTGTGTTGTCGTTTGGCTGTCGCGATGACTATACATTGGAGTTGGGGGATATGCGCTGGGCGATGCTTCTCGATGCATCCTAGAAGAGATATCATTGGGAGAATACACTGACAACGGTTGTTGGACCCTAGAAGATGGAGTATGGAACTCGAGCTGGGAGAAAGAGTTTGCCCTGATCACAGCTAGCGGTCTTGAGGATCCAGGTCTGTCCTCATCTTGCGGGTTCGATTTGTTTGGAGCGATATCTTCCTGGACTGGCTTTTGCTCGAGCACCACCCGCACTTTCGACGTCGAGTCCAGCATATTGAGTGGCTCAACAGCCTCGGAGGTTGTGACGCTGGCAACACCTGGCACTGATCTCTCGTACATGGGTGAAGGGGCTGAAATGTCCCGACTGGTACCCTCCATATCCAGTTTCTCAAAAGCTTCCTTCTTGGCACCCCGTCGGCTCGGGCCTGTTCCAGACTTCCCTCGAAGCGCAGCCAAGAGATTGTTAAACATAGCACTAGAGCGCTGCACATCCTTTCCCGAGCTTGATTGCCTTGGGGGTAACATTGACGGCTGATGGATGCCATTCTCAGGCTCCACAAAACTGTCAGACACAACCTTCAATCCCAGATTGGACTTCGAGTTTGCGCGAAGTTGGGAGTCGGCAGTTGTAAGGCTCAACTCTGAGCTTGAGGCCTTAGGTTGTTTCGGGTAACGCAACCCTGAAGGAGGGGTGACTACTCCAGGAACAGGTCGCCTAAATCTCGGCTCGGAAGCATTGGAAGAGATTGCGTTGAGCGACGAGAGTCTCAATGGTCGTAGAGATGCTACACGATCAGGTGTTACAGTGTCTTTGCAAGTCTTGAATGACCTCGCATCGGACTCTTTGGAAAGAAAATTAGGTGGAGGCAATTCGTTGGAAGAATCGACTACAATGGCATCTCCGTCTCTTACTGGATGCCTCGCAGATTCCGGCAAGTTGGCACACGATTTAAACGACTGCTCATCGGAAGACTTAGCAACATGATTGCTTCTCATTTCGGCTCGCTCATCGATGGGAGCCCCTGATTCAGTAGTCTCTTCGTCCTCCAGCTTAGTGTCCGTGTTCTGATAGCCATCCAAGAGATCTGACATCCCGTCCTCGGTAGTGGGTTCGGCAATGGGTTCGGTCTCCAGCTCTCCTACCCCAGCAGTATGTTCATCGGTGTTGATTGTTATGCCCTTGTCTGCGATGGTGGGAATGGAAGTCTGTACTGCGAACTCAAAGGTTGACGACTCTAGGATGCTCGTATCGACCTGGGAGAGGATACTATGATGCTTGAGATTGATCTTTTTAGCCTTCTGAGAAGGCATAAGATTGACTTTCTTAGCAGTCTCCAGGGTCGCTGCTACGCCCTCATCGCTAAAGACTGACTGATCTGCACTATTCCTCTCGGCCGGTTCTCCACAAAACCCCGTATCGTCCGTAGTTGACACGGTCCCTATGACCGACTTGACCAAGTCGCGCGTAATTCGCCGTGGAACAGGCGAAGCGGGAAGCTCTGGAATATCGAAAGTATCAGCTGATGCACCGACAGCATGCTCAGTGGTGACCGGAAGGTCTTCTCCCAGTAAGCCCTGATCAGGGGTTCCTCGTTCTTCGATGATTGTCTTGATGCGGCGAACACATCCGGTGGGCATCAAGTTTGGGTTCGGATCATCGTGAAACTGTTCAGAGCCGTCATAATATGCTGGCTCTTCCTTCAACGGCATGACCCTATGTGCGTACTGCGTAGCAACCAAGCGCTCCATCGACGCGGTGCCTTGGGGAGTTGGCGGGAAGGTAGCATCTGATGATGGAGGGTCAGAGTCATTGCGTTGATTGAATGACCCACTCGAAATGGAGCCCTTCGCGGATCTGTGAGACGTAGATTGATGGGACTTGTGCGATGCGTGCGAACGATGAGAGACGCCAGAGGATTCAAAGTCGGAGCGGCGATGATGAGGCATCAGGGGAGGCACAGGCGGAACACCCGGGCCAATGTCGCCATAGTATGTCGGTGTTCGCGTCTGCCCCTGTGGACCGTCCAATGCATATCCTCTATCATCACGCCGAAGAGATGTGTCTGAGGGAATCCTGCGTCGCATCGGCCGGGGTTGTTGAGTGTATCCAAGGCCACCATGGCCATACCCATTGCGAGAACGAGGGCGTAGGGCTGCCGTGTCGCTATATGAAGGCGAAGCTGTTCGGGGTACGGGCACCCTAGGCCCAGGGGGAGCTGGATAACCGTAGCTGTTTCCTCTAGATCCCGGCCGTGGTAGGCTGCGAATGCTAGTCATTGACCGGTGTTGTGATAGCGAAAAGTTGGGCTCCGATGTGCGTGCCATCGTCAGAGATTGGCTGCGATGGCCACTCCGTGGATGTCCCGCCCTGGGTATGAGAGGAGACGAGCCAGGGAAGTGAATGGCAGTCGGCGAGAGCGTATCGGCGACATACTGAGGCACATTGTTCTCTCGTGAGCGGCGTGTTCCCGCCGAAGTCGACGAAGAAAAGGCTCGATGCCCGGGCATCCGACTGGACTGGGCTGAGTGAGACGAGGCAACGGACAGACGCGAAGACGCTCTACCCCTTCGCGGTGGGGCTCGTGGCACATTCGGCATCCCATACGAGTCTTGTATTAGTCCACCAAGGTTGCCCATCTCTGTCGATGTTCGGAGCATGGAGGTGATACCCGTCGACAGCTGGTCTGGCTTCACCACCGCCCCCGAAGCCTTTGACGGAACCCGTGATGCTGTCGACATGTCAGAAGCCCGGCTAGTACGGCCGCTCGTGTTGAGATCCCGCTCCGCCATTGGCATGGCGGCGGCTGGTGATATGCTATACGAGGCGGGCTGCTTGCTGGTCTTCGTCCTACGGAGCGTCGATGGTCGGAAAGGATGTATCGGTGAGGATGTTTTGAGCAAGAGACTGGCACAACGAAGCTGCCTGTGGTGAATTGCCTATCCAAACGTCCAAAAAGAACGAACAGTGGTAGAGGAAGCCGAAGCAGTCCCGCCCTGCTTAGCAAAGTGTCTAAGAGGACGTGAAGAATGTACGAGTCAGGATGGGGAAGAGAGGTAGAGAGAGAGGGGGGGGGGGTGGAGGAGACAGAAGATGTGGTGGGAAAAGACAGAAGAGATATTGGGGTGTGGAAAGAGGAGATTGTTGTGATGTGTCGCCCCTGCCAGGCAAAGTACTGACCACTCCGACGCACTCACCTTTGTTGCCTCCTTCGTAGCCTCCTTGCTACACCAGGCACATGCAAGATGGGACAGCACCAACGAGAAGAAAGCAGTCAGCATCTCGTTGTACGTTTCTCTACCTACCTGCCCGTCTCGTTGTTGGGCTACTACTTATGCTCGTCACATCGACCCGCAGCCTCAAGGGCAACTGTCGACCTGCCAGAGCCCTCTACCTCTTTCCACGTGCCCTAGACAAGTCTCATAGTGACTTCCAATATCCTACTTGAGATCTCACATTGCACATTTGAACGAAGAAACGCCTTACAAAGAAAAAACCAGGGAAATGCCGGGCATACCCATCCCCGCCCAGCTCGCCGCCCCCAATTATCAACATTACGAGTAGCGGATAGACAAGCTCCGCTACCTCGTCATGGATACATTATGTAAGGAAGGAGATACTATACAGAAACAAAAACGCCAACAGCGCCAATGCTGAGATCGCGACAAAGAAGAAAGCGACATGGTGGCCATAGAGGGGTATAACATTGTGCAAGACGCGAAGGAAGGAAGGGGAGAATAACCGGTCAAACGAACCAAATGGATCATTCTGCAATCGTGGGGACACTGGAGACTTTCTTCTTCGTGAACAGTTTCTTGAGTGACGAGAGACTAGACTTCCTGAGCAGGCGACGAGAAGACGAATTGTAATCATCGAGAGATGTTTGAGCACGCGGAGGGATCCAAAGTGGATCGTCGGGCCCTATCAATGACGGACTGAGGACAGGAGACGAGGCACCGTAGCGGCCGGATACGGATTGCTTGGGCGTGCTAGGAATACTGCTGGGGAACAAACCAAACTGAGCACGCGGATAAGAGGACTGTGCTGAAGCAGACCGTGGATGTGCCATTGTCGGCGAAATCACGGAACCACCAGAAATGGACGAATACGCCGAGTCTTTGCCGGTAAGCAGTGGACTGTATTCTTCCTTTCTCATTTCAGCCTCCTTGGGCACAACAACTTCTTTTTCGTCACTGAATGCGAGAGGCTTTTCCGGTTTGTAAACATCTTGCTTAAGCGTAACAACCGAATCGTCGCGAGTCGCGGTTCCTAATGTATACTCTCGGGCATATTGGTGATATTCAGGAGAAACTTGAGCAGGGCGTGGACTGTGAGGAGACTCCACTGCCTCGTGCTGTTTGGGGAGGTCTTCAATTTCCGGGTCGGAACCAACACGAAAGTTGTGTGTAGAGGTATGCGACAAGCGGCTGCTCGTCTGTCTCCGGTAGACAGCTCGATCTGAATCAAAGTCGGGGCCCGTGGGGGATGTGATGAAAGGTGGTCTCTCGTTCGGCACTGTGGGCAGCGGCTTGTTGTTTGCAAAGTTCCTAAAAGGGCGAGCGGCTTCGCGCGAATTGCTCGAATTTCGTGACGATGACCGACTTGCCATCTACCATGACCACAGGTTAGTTTCGAATGGTATATGATTTCTCGCGGATGCGTCGGTCATCTTACCAGACTTCGGCGGCTGGCAGCACCACACCGTTTTTCAATCTCGTTGCAATAGCTGCTGACCTGAACGAGGACCACGCCCAACTTTTCTGCCTTGGCGACGAGGCTCTGCAGAAATTGCGCCCAACCGCCAGTGTTTCCACACATTGCTGTGTATATCCGGCCCACATCTTCATTCATGGCGGTCCACTGATTCCCAATGGACATGAGATAGTGCTCCAGCTCTTGGTTCGCTTCCCGGAAACTACTCATGTCGGCCAGGTAGTCGTTCAGCAGTTGCGACATACGATTGATAGTTCGCTCGATGACCACGTTGCCGTCCAACAGCTGGGCTCGATAGGCGCGATCATCGAGCAGACGGTCAAACTCGTTGACATGCTCCATAGGTACTTTCAGGCATTTCCTCCGAAACAACATATCCTTCAAACTTCCCTCCAAATCTTCACTGGCACGCTGCAAGAAGCTGTCGAGCTCATTGACATGCTTGAGCAAGATATCTGCCACATCGGCGACGGACTTTTCAAGGCGTTGATGCAAGAGATGCAGGCCGAAGACGATTTGGGAAGTTGTCTTCAACAATGGGTGAAAGTTGCCCTGCAGATTATATCTCCAGTGGCAGTTGTAGGTAAAGTTCCAGTCGAGCTCTGTGGCAGAAGGCTCGCGACACAGCAGCTGTTGGCGCGTCTCAAGGCTCTTGGTGGGGATCTGGGTTGGACTGCGTCCCGTCTCACCGGTCGCTTCGAGCATCGACTCTTCGAATGGGCCCTGCATCGAGGGCAGCGGATGGAGAGGGAACGTCATGACGAGGGTTTCGCGCGGATCGTGCCAGTGGTCGGCGTGGTGGTGGTTGTCGGCATGAGTGTTGTAGGAGGGGCCTCGTTGGTTGTTCAGTGAGGGCCCGCGAAAAGGCACCATGACGCGACTATAATGTAGTCGAGGCTGCTAAGTGCTATGTCAGATCCCGAAGACCGTTGGAGGCCGTCGATTGGCTTCGGAGTCTTGAACTGGGCACACGGACCCAAAGGCCAGTTACCACTGAGTACAGGTGCACACTTCCTTTACGAGGTACACGGTGCACAGTCAGAGAACACTAGGAACAAGCAGATAGACGACGACGACGACGAGGAAGGGAGGGGTTGGGTGGCTGGGGATGCCTGAGTATTATTGTAACGATATGAATTCCGAGGTCCAAGTCAGCCTCAGCGGGAGGAGTCGCGAAAAAGCCAAAAAGAAGGGGGCACACTTTGCATGCTGGCGCGAGCGATGACAGCACACGCAGCAGCGCCCTAAAAGAAGGCCACGAATAACAACAGCTTTGACCTGCTGGCGCCGAAGGGGGGGATTGGGTAGGTGAAGTTTGAGCCAACACGACCAACGGGCTCAGTCTCCAGCCTGGGTGTCTCGGTTTTGGCCCTTTGCACCTCGGGGGGGAGGGGGGGTAGGTGGAAGGGAGGAGATGCATGATGCGAGTACGAACTGGCCCTGAACTAGACGAGACTAGTTTTCACCCGTGCCTGGTGGCTTCGACCAAGGATGTTAGCGCCCGCGTGATCAACAGTTCCTCTATTCCCTATGTGAGGTATCACTGCACACTCACTGGTATGTATGGCGTAGCCGCGCGGGTTGGCCTTCATCATCACCATCTTCATCGTCATCATCATGCATTCCGAATCACACAGGCACGACCAGCCATCTACTGCATAGATAGATGGACGTGGACGTTGATATCTACTTAGGTAGATTTGGATATTCAGTACACATTCCGTCATCCTCTGTGCCGAGTCACAACATATGGCGACTGGATACACGAACCGTCTGTCACCAGCCAAGGCCACAGCGACGGCCTTTTTGGAGTGTCGTTGTATAATAAGCTATTTCGCCAGCGCTTGGCCTACCACGCCCCCGAGGATGCCACGATGCGTCTGCACATGCGAAGAGGTTTCAGTCAGGGCGCGCCGAAGGTTTGGCAAGTTTGAGCTCTCGGTCGCTTTACGGCAGCCTAGGATCGCCATCATCGAGACTTTCCACTCAGTTTGTACTATAGTAGGCCGCCGAGTAGGAGCACAGCCGATGAAGAAGCTAGGATCTTTACACTGACCCTGTGCCTCCGTGCCTCCATCCTCACCGTGCTTAGATAGATTCTGTGCTCACCGGTGGTAGATGTCTATTGTACGGAGTAGATACGGAGTATTGTACATGTTCCCGCATAAGCACCGACGAAGCGATCCGGATTGCCGATCTCGACAACGAAACCACTTCACCGAACAGGCGACGGTGGAGGCCGAAGAGCCTCAACTAGAAACTCAATCAGTACGCCAGAGGCGCTCTCCATTGCGAAGGCCGACGAGAATGAAAACAGCGAGAAGACGCCTCTCCCGGATGATCCTCTCACCCTCTCAACATTACCTATGTGGTGTGTACGGAGTACTCCGTAGCCAGATACGATACGAGGAAAGGATACGAGGAACATTGAAAGGAATGCATTAGATAATGAAACTAATCATCTAATATCTCATAGTCCCCGTTCCACATGCAGATTTGAAGCGTGAAGTGAAAATCGCCGTACCGCGCTCACCAACCCCGCCAACGCGGCCACACATCGACAACCGTCTCCCCATTCCCTTGCGAATCAACAACAAGATACCAACCAAATCCTGCGCCGGTAACACAGGCATGGTTCGGCCATACCAGCAACTTATCCCCAATGCTCAATTCTTTCATTCCCTGTCTGCTTCCTTGCCAAGACAGAATCCCGTGTTCCTGGCTCACCTTGCCCACAATCCAACCCGTTCTCCCCCCCCGCTCATCGTACACTGTGTTTTGCTTGTTCCCCAGTGCGTCTGTTATGATACCCCATCCTGGATAGCTTTTACACGGCTCACGTCCCAGGGCCAACGAGCCTGCCGAGATCAACGCTTCGGGCTTCTCTCTTTCGTCATAGACGGAGCAAACTTCAACGAGCATTCTGATACCGATGGCGGCTTTGGAGAGTGGCGCGTCGCCTGTTGATGGCCGTGCATGTGTCGCTACTTGTTGCAAATCGAGAAGCGTGTAGACGCCGGCATGAAGCTCGACGCTGTATCTCTCTTTCAAGCGGGCGAGAAGGCTCTTGAACTCGGCAGCGCGCGGCGAGTTCGATAGCATATTCTGTGCGGCTGTCGCTGTAGGCGTAGCCCCAACAGTCAACACCAATTTTTCGGAAAACGAGGGCGGCACTGCCTTCACCGCTTCATCTAGATTTGTCAATTCGGCAATTAGGCCTTCAGCAGCATCGTCTTCCGAGCTACCGCCATACGAGTGCCCAAAGTGCGAGTAGAAGCCTCTGAAACTCTTTCCCGCCGTTTCTATAACCGCTTCCACCAGGTGCGGAAATTTGGGCGATTTCGTTTGTATGCCGGCGCGACGGTACCCAGTATCAATCTTGATGAACACTCCGATATTTTGTCCGCCGGCTTTTGCGTGAAACTTTTCAAACGCTTCGAGATTATCAATCAAGACATTTAGAGACCCGGAAGACAGCTTGCCAGCCAACCTCAACAACCGCGGAACCGCTGACTGAGCGATTGGTACACCGTAGAGAATCTAATTACACCACAATGTCAATATCGACGTTTTGATAGGTTTGGGGTTCAGACAGTAAGAACAGGGATTTATAGAACAGACGTACGCTACTTTCCCTCTCATTCCCTTGACACTCTAGCACGTACGGCAGCAAGTTTTCTGCCTCTGCTAGTGTGGACACGATAAAGTTTGCTGGATCGTTCTCGCCGACTTGCAGTTTGGAGAGCTCCAGTGTCTATTTTCCCTGTCAGCATCCTCATGAATGAGTTCATTAATGCCAAGGGTATATCGCTACCTTGTGACTCTTTACATGTGCGCGAAAATTCACACCGAGTTCTTTGCACACGTTAAGCATGGCATCGCAGTTTCGTTTTACGATCGCGCGATCGATGATTAGAGATGGGGTGGGTAGGTCTTGTAGCTTTTGGTTGAGGAATTGTTGTTTTAGGGTGGAGGTGGGGGAGAGAGGGTAGTTGGTCGCCATGATAGATGGTGAAATGGTTATCAAAAGGTCAAGTAGGTCAAAAGAACAGCCGTGAACGCTTCGACTCGTATCTCTTGGCTATAGATGTATCCTCTACGTCCTTATTTTAGTTGAGCAAAAAGTACTTAGGTACGTACAAGTTCGTCTAGAGCTTCACATGTCCTGAGTCTTACGAAGGAGATAGATAGATAGTAGATACCCCTCATTATGCAGCGCGAGCCGTTGAACGTGCCGACAACAGCGCGCATCATGCGGGGGCGATGGATGATAGTTTCCTGATGGGATTTGGCGAACACACCTACGGCACTACGCCCAGGTCGTGCGAGTGCGGGCGGATCGCGACGCCAGTGCCAGTGCCAGGCAACGCACGGAGGCACGAGGCACGGAGGATGTTTTAAGGTTGTATCGCCTCTGCGGTGGAAAGTCTTGTGCGTGGTAGTGGGAAGCCTGAAGTTCATCGGTAACCATGGTTTCGTTAGACTAGATACACTATGTACGGAGTACTACGGAGTATATACTAGATAGTATGTTGGGTGAACGGAAAGTTCCTCGAGGTACCACTAACCTACGTAGTACCTTTAGACGAGTACCATAGTACGGCGAAGTTTGACGTGGACTGGTATCATTCATCATGGCTGAATTCTATTGTGATTTTGTCATACCTGCGTCCTACGGATGTTGTACGGATGTTGTACGGATGCTGTATGGATGTTGTACGGTATTATAGTTAATAGTAGATACCTAGATGAATATATCCATCTAGTCGTCTGTCGATCTCTTAAGCAACATCCTTGCGTTCTATAGATTGCCACGTGATTGCTCAACATGTTGTCGTCGACATCATCTACTATCCACTAGCGTCAGATCCTGAAGTGCCCCTGATCCAAGTTACACGCTAAGCCTATCTGACTCTAGCCCCTGTCACCCCTGCTGTCTCAGGTTCCTCGGAATCTGTCTCCTTTGCTTTTGCCACGGCCTTAACATATCCTATCTATACCTCTCACCCCACCACCGTGCAATCTGCTCTCGTCATCACCATCACTGTGCTCAGCTAGCTTTTCAGACTATCCAAGTACACTGTGCACATCAATTGGAACCCGGACTGCGCTGTGAGACGGAGCCGGCCAAGAGTCCTACCCACATGCGCCCCATCAACAGACACCTTCAAGCCTAGTCCCAATCCGGGTTCTCTGCGCGGACCTCCCGGCTTCACGGGTATCTACATAACCGGCTTCTACCCTTCGCTCTGGTTCCTGTTACCTAAGCTTTTCTCGGCATCGTAGTCAAAGGAGATCGCGATATACATGTCCGGCGTGACGCCTAGTGCTGCTGCGAAGCCGAATGATGATGCACCGTCTGATCCTGAACCTTCGGTGACAAGACCGGCCCTAAACGTCAATGGCAGTGAGAATGGGAGCCGGAATGGGAACGGGAATGGGAACGGCAACAGCAATGGGAGTTCTGCGCCTCCCGAACGCAAATCCTCTCAGCACATCCGGCTGGCAGATCATCTTCAACGGCCTCACCTGGTGGGAACTCATCGAACGCTGAGCGATGCGTTGCGTTCGGAGCGCAGTCGTGCAGAGCAAGAGACGCTTCTTGGTGACGATGACCTCGCTGATCCAGATGGCTGTTTGAGAGAAGACCAGTTGCCTGGTCCCAGGCAAATTTTTCATCCAGATACGAATACTGGGCTGGATATTTATTACACCATTCATCGGATCAGGAGGCTGGTGTTGGCGAGTATAGAGGATCCGTATACGATGGATCAGTTGAAAGAGCCGAGGATGAACGTTTTGATTGTGAAACCGCTGGTGGACCGGCTTTATGATGATGAGGACATCTCGGTTGGTGAGTAAGGGGAAAGGGAATGGTAGAGCGCAGTATACGCTAATACGCGATAGTGTATTGCTTGCTGGTCAACCGTATGCAGTTCTTACGTGAGCAGCATTTCCAGCATCATCATCAGACAGTCAACTTGACAAGGGCGAATCTCTGTGAGCTGGTGGCTATGAAGGTCTTGCGGAGACATGATGAAGAAGCTACCGGCAGACAAGGCTTGCTCCTACTGGCCAGAATTCTAGTTGCTCCCTTCCAGCCATTTCAGAACGCTCCTGCAGAAATCTGTCCTGCACCGCGACAGTGGCAGTATAACAACCAAGGAGGCTATGAAGGAAAATTGACGGCTCTTGAAGTTGCCATCATCTCCGAAAGCAAAACTTTCCTCAGTGGTTCAGCTTGTCAAAAAGTGATCGACGCAGTCTATCGCGGTAGAGTTGTATACACACCAACAACCTTCCTCGATATTCTTCCAGACCACTACAAGCACAAGCCGGTCTCTCTCTACGATCCGCGAAAGGCGCCTCTACTCAATCAGTACCGACTCATAGTTCCCCGGACACGCAACGTCATCGAAGTAACTCAATTCGTCATTCTCCTTGCCCTTTACTGCTTCGCCATGATGGAACAACACCACGCTGATTTTACTTTGGCCGAAGCTTTGTTCATGCTATACGGAGCTGGCTGGACCCTAGATGAATGCACTTCTATGCTTGCACATGGTTGGACAGTTCATACCCAGGAGCTTTGGGCTTTCTTGGACATTACCTTTGCTGGCATCTATCTTTGCTACTTTTTTCTTCGGGTCTACGCATGGATAGTAGGCCACACGGACTATGGACGCCAAGCTCTCGACATACTTGCCATCGCTGCACCCATCCTCTTCCCTCGGCTTGCCTTCAACCTTATGCCCGAGAATATGCTTTTCATTGCTCTACGAGCCATGGTCAAAGAATTCACTGCACTAAGCCTCATCGCTGTGTGGTGTTTCGGCGGCTTTCTACTTTCCCTCAAGTGGCTTAGCATGGGTAGCCCCCGAGTAGATTTCAATGACACACCCAACTCCATCACAATCTCTAAATGGATGCTCTGGATCTGGTTCGGACTAGACGGCACCGGCATCGAGCAAGCTCCCACTTTCCACGAAGTCCTCGGGCCCGCTCTCATGGTCGTCTACGCCTTCCTAGGCAATACCCTCTTCCTCACAGTCCTAGTCTCCATCCTCTCAAACACCTTCTCCAAGATCGCCGCCGATTCAACTTCGGAAATCCAATTCCGCCGCGCCGTCTCCACCTTTGAAGGCGTAAAATCCGACTCCCTATTCGCCTACTCTCCCCCCTTCAACCTCCTCGGCTTATTCATCCTGCTCCCCCTCAAATTCATCCTTTCGCCCCGCTGGTTCCACAAAATAAACATCACCATCGTACGCGTACTCAACGCCCCGCTCCTCCTCAGCATAGCTTGGTACGAACGCAAGTATCTGTGGAAGCCGTTGAGGAAGCCTGTGGGTGGTTCGGGGTTGAATCACAGCAAGAGGAAGAGTTGGGGGTGGTGGCATAGTTTCAATGTTCATGCGGAGATTCAAAAGGTTTTTGATGAGGATCCGCCGGATGAGGTCCTCAAGCGCATCGAGGAGGAGGATGATCTCGAAGGTGCGATTTTGGAGAATAGCTTTGCGGGGACAGGTGGAGGGGTGGCGAGGGATAGGAGTTTGAGCCCCGGGAGTGTGGGCGCGGGGAGCGGGAATGCTAGGAGGAGGAGGAGATTGAGTAGTGTGTGGCATGATTGAAGAACGACAGCTGAATGGGTCTTGTGACACAGAGTTGGAGCTAGAGTTGGAGCTAGGGTTGTGTTGCAATAACATATCCTCCCTTGGATTTGCCACGATACAAACCGTCAAAGAATCGTTTTCCCGACCTCCGTCATCAAAAGCTCGTTGCTTGTAAATTGATTACCCCCTCGTCCTGAACAGATAGAGTATACACAACATACGTCTACAACGTCGCGCAGGCACATGTTTTCCCTTTCACAGTGCAGGGCTCACCTGGTGTTCTATTCCCGGTATTGCGTTAGCGAGCGGTGTGAATATCGGGCGGTTTGTCTTGGTCGTGTGCGTGGGTAAAGTGCGGGAAAGAATGTGCCTTGAACTGAACTAGTCGTTCTTTTCGGCGCAGGGGGATGAATGTGAGGCTTGTGGTGTAGTTATCTTGTTCTACAGCTAGATTTGATCGATGGGGTCTTTTGAGGGTTGCGGGTGGAGTGGAAAGCTTGTGCTATCTGTCTGACAGGTGCGTGGTAGTCACTTGTTGGCGAGTTCAAAGGCTGAAGCTGTACGGAGTACTCCGTATTGTACTCTGTAAAAAGGTGAGCGATATTACAATTTTACATGCGATTAATCATCAACCGGACATTTATGTCCAAGTACGCCGACTGTATCCATATAAAGTAAACCCAAATACCCAGCACGATGTTGCAAAGGCACGTACCAACGCTTTCAAAACACCTGTCACAAGAGCAATCACCCGTTCCGCTGTGAAGGGCATGGACTGCTTGACTGCCGTGCTGCCTATTGTAAGATCGCCGTTGAGGCTGATGCTCAAACAATGCAAGTCACAAATCGAACCATTGGCTGGGGTGGATTTGGCTCCGTATCCCTGACAACTACCCACTTTCGCGACACACGGCCTGTTCTACGCCGCTGTCAAGTCACGCATCTTAAGGCGTGAAGGCTTGGAATTTGAGACTTTGAAATTCGGTGGGGATAAAAGGATGACAGTAACGTCATGGAGGCTGTGCGCTTGATTTACCTACCTTGTTGGATTCCACGTCGGTGACTGTGGGTACATATACATCAACAACCCCTTTGATACAGATACTCGACCTTCTTTTCCATCGCGTCATCGCCGCATATTCTTATCTGAGAAGGTTGGAAAATGTATCTGGATCTTTATCAATCGACGTTTGTGGGCTTGATCCTGCTCAACGCCGTTGTACTCCTTCGTTCCTGGCGAACAGCTTCCATTACGCTTCCTTCTAGCCCCGCGAAAGCCCACGAGGTCGAGCACCGCGGCCGCGATGACGAGGCGGAGAGGGTCTCGAGATTGAAGTGGAAATTCATTCCTGTGTTTTTGCTTGTGAACGGCGCGGATTGGCTTCAGGGACCCTACATTTATCCTATCTACAAAGGTACGTGCGATGAAGGAGACACTGGCGCAGAACATGTTCATTGACTTTATGAATTAGATGAAAAGGGTCTAGCAGAGACTGTTGTCGCTTTCCTCTTCATGGTCGGTTTCCTCTCCGGCGGCATCTCAGCATCCTTTGCTGGAGCTTTTGCGGACCGCTTTGGAAGGAAAGCTGCGTGTCTTGCTTATTGCGTCATATATTCGTTTTCATGCCTCACTTTGCTTTCTGATCGCCTTCCCGTGCTCTTCTTGGGTCGCGTGCTTGGTGGTGCTTGCGGCACGCTTCTTTACAGTGTCTACGAGAGTTGGCTGGTTGCTGAGTTCAATCGCTTGATGCTCGATGATCGAGGCTCGATCTTGAGTGGTATCTTCAGCTTGAATACAACGTTGAATAGTGTTGTAGCTATTTTGGCGGGGATTCTAGCGGAATGGATGGTTAGGTTTGCGGGGACGGCGAAGGCACCGTTTCTTGGGTCGATTGTGTGCTTGATGGCTGCTTTTGTGCTTATTTCGAAGACTTGGGTGAGTTGGTGTGCGGATGCTATCATTTTTGTTCGATGGCTAACTGTTATAGTCTGAAAATTATGGCGATCTTAAAGATGAGTCCTCAGAATCCGTCAGTCTTTTGGCTGCCGAGAAAGGGGAGGATATCGCGCCTTCGAAGTCGGCGGTCAAAATGATTATCAAAGGTATGTGAATAGTTCCTTCTAACGGGAAATCGTTACTGATGAGTGGTTCTAGACAAAAACATCCTCACGTTGGCCCTCACATCGTGCTTCTTCGAGGGGTCACTGTTTCTTTTCATCTTCTTCAAATTTCCTGCGTTGAAGCTCTGTCACGAATTATCTGGTACACCCAACGGTACGTTTCTTTCTATGACAATGCTTAGGAAAATTGACTGAATTGAACTGCAGGCCTCCCATTTGGCCTCATCTTCGCTATTCTCATGTGCTCAATGATGTTCGGCTCCCAACTCTACAACAACATCAGTGCCTCCTCCTCACCAACCTCCAATCCCACCAAACGAATCCTCATCTGCACTCTCGCCGTCGCATCCGCATGCTTCTTTCTACCCGCCTATACCCGCGACGAACGCATCACGCTGTGGTGTTTCTGTATCTTTGAGGTGTGTTGCGGACTCTACTATCCGGCAATGTCATCTTTGAAGGGAAACTTGATCGATGATGGAGCGAGGGCTAGTATCTATACTATTTTGAGGGTTCCACTAAATGCCTTTGTGGTATTGGCATTAAGCACAACAAAGGAAGGGGAGGCACATCGCAATATGGTTTTTGTGGTGTGTAGTGGTTTGATTGTCTGTGCGGCAGTTGTGGTGAAAAGGGTCCTCGCTTAGTTTGTACAAGGCCATCTATCTATAGAAAGTTCAAAGTATGCATTCAAATTCCAAATCACGACCATCTTCACTTTTTGGAAAACAAAACCGTTTGACGAAACCGTTATGTACCCCTGTTTGCATACTTTTGCTTTGCACGAAAATCAAAAGTAGCCGATGAGACTCGCCAACGTCTCCCGAGAGCTTCGCGTCTTTGCGTTCCACACTCAAACTACATTGTACAGTCAGCCTTCTGAAATCTCTATACTCCACACTACGCCCAGGTTCCTGCTGTCACAATCATTCTGGCACTGTCTCACCAATCCGTCATCCGGCAACCCACGCCGATGAAACCTGAAACAGACGCGCTGCGCGGATCCCACGGATGCCTACTCGGTATCTTCCACCCCACATTTCAGCCTTCCCAACCGTCGGGTGGTCCATCCAATCCCTAACACACAGCCAGCCTTAGCATGTCTAGCAAAAGTGGAATTTTGTTCAGTGACATCATGTCTTCCCTACCCAGTAGATAAATGCCTTGTTGAGAGCGGCCTATGGTATGATCGCCGTTTCTCCTGGATATATCTTCGGATGTGGGAAAAGTGCTGCCGCCATAGCCACGGAACTCGAAACTCTTTGGCTTTCTTGGGGAGCGGGATGCCCAAAAGGTGTGGCATAGAACGGTAATGAGTATACACGGGTGTGAAGAGTGACCCTGAATCTGTTTGCTGGTGGATGTGAGGCGAAGAGGTGGCTTGCTTGGCTGTATGGGAATTGTGGGTTGGTGGGTTTGAACGCGTAAACGGAGCAGCGGAGCACCGGAGTCACTGGAGAGTGTTACAGCCTTCTGTTGTACCATTTCCAGGACATCACCTATTACCAAAGACATGGTTTTCGACCGTGCCGCATGTGGGCTTGGTGCGAACTCCTGTTATGGTAGCAGGTGTCGCGATCTGAAAGTCAAAAGGGGTTGACCTCAATATTTTATTTTCTCTACCGATATTCCTTACACCTTCTCTACTACTCCCACTTGTTCTTCCTCAGCTTAGTCTTCGACATGACTCTCCGCTCATACGTAGGTCGTGTGGCCATCTCCTCTATCGTGGCTGTCTTCTTCTTCATAACCTTCCTCCAAGACGGCACAAACACGAACTCTCTTATATCCTCCATTCCTTCGATTCCTAAGCCGCAGCGCCTCTCTTCACCCCGAAGATTCGCATCCTTAAAAGATCGCATAATCCTTTCAGAGAAATCATGGCAGCGTACCGTCGACCAGCGCCACAAGATGATCCAAGCCTTTCCTAGCAGCATGATCGACCCATTTCCCAAGACATGGCAGGACGAGCCAGGCAACCTCGTACTCTGGGATTTCTTCCCTGCGTCTTGGACGTGTCCGCACGATGTCCAGAGAGTAGGAAGACTAGGCGATGGTGGAAAATGGGTCTGTGGAATGAGTGTGTACGAATCGTTTCCCGCGCCTGCATCGTGGACCAAAGGAATACCGAACGGCGGTCAAGAAGGCGTGGTAATCTATAGTTTCGGCATCAACGGCGACTCATCCTTTGAAGCGGAGATGCTACAACGCATTCCCAGCGCGCGTATCTGGGGCTACGACTTCAGCGTCAATAAATGGGGACCGCAGATTACCTTGAAACATGAGCTCATGCCACGGACCTTCTTCCAGAAAGTAGGCATCGGACGTAGCGACGAACCAAACTCAAAGCCCCCTCTCTACACACTCCAATCCCTCATGAAAGCCAACAGCCACACTTACATCGACATCCTGAAGATTGACGTCGAAGGCTCCGAATTCACCTCCCTGGAAGCTGCCATGGATCATTTCTCTCAAGAGAGCAAGACGTTGCCAATCGGTCAAATCATGATTGAGATTCACGCGAATCGCAAGAAGATCAGTTTCCCGAATTTTCGTAGGTGGTGGGAGAGGTTAGAGGGAATGGGTATGAGGGCTACTTGGATTGAACTCAACTTGCTGAGAGTTACACTTTTCGAGGGCGAGCAGGAGCCGGATTGTACCGAGTACGTTTGGGTTAATGCTAAAGATGAGAGGAGCGTGCTGCTGGTCGAGTAAATTCGAATCATAGACGAGAGATGGATGAGAGGACTAGGCTGGTCCTTCATATGCATGCATTGGGTGGGCGTTATGCATTGGGATCTCTGGCGTTTATAGCGTGACTTTAAATATAAGAATAGAATCATGTTAAAAGTATGAGTTAAGGAGTGGGTGGTTAGTGAGTGTCGTCATGGGTAGCTTGTATCTTTGCAACGTATCGGAGCATCGCCGATAATCTAGGTATTACCATGTATTATCGATCATGATTATCACATAGTGTATCATACACAGATACATGATGGCTGTGCTAGCTAGTCATGCTATTCGAACACCTACTCAAGCGCTTAGGTAGTCCCAAAATCACGTCTTTTGTCACCCTCGGTGGCTCCTTGGAGGTTGGAGTTTGATGGCGATTTGGTGGCAAATAGTCAACATCAAAACCTTAGAAATGCCATGATGACATTAATGGTGGGTAATTTATACATATTTAGTATCATATAGCTATAGAAGTTATTTAACACGATAGTTCCTGTAGAGAAACGCGTGAACGCTTCCATCTAGGCTAGTTTTAAATTTGCTACCTGACTAGAAGAAACCACGCCTAGATGTAGAAACACGGACGGTAAAGCCCCTCACTATCGAGTCAGGTATGGTTTATCTCATTTGGGTCAGCCGCAGAAGTGATTATCAAGTCACCATACCCGATAGCCGTAGGTAAACTAGGGGGAATTGCAGATGAAGTCGAAAAGCAAAGTTATAATCTTAACGTTCAGAAGTGGATTCCTTCGAGTAAATCAGTCACTGTACCGCGAATGTATTACGCAACTTATGAACTAGGGGTATGAGCCGAACGTTTTTTGCTCGTGCCATAGTTGTTGCTGCCCTTACTTTCAGAGTTTTTACTTTATTATGAGTTGGGCTATGCAGGACTGATGTGGAAACTGCACTAAATCAAGACAACTCTACGGAGGGGAGCCATATGGGTATCTGAATGGCTCTAGTTCTATATCCGGTGTAGTTTGGATATGAAGGATCATTGTGAGCTACCTACTACGATATACGGATTTTAAATTGACACACGTTATCCCGCTCTAGGGAAATGCTGTAGTCTCGCGATTGCCAATGTTAATATATGCAGAATGCATGTAACTACGGCTTTGGGTTCAAGAAATTAACCTATACGTACTCTATGTGTTTTAGACATTGCTAGAGAGGGTAGCTAACCTGCTTTAGCCATATTCCTCCTTGTGTTAGTACGTTATTGCTTGGGTAGGTACCTAAGTAGCTAACAGAGCATTCCTAATACTGAGCATATTCGTTATTTCTATATCTTACATACTTAATTAGCCATTGTACTAAATCTTGTTGTATTCATGCATTCCACCTTTGCATTCCTTATCCTATTGTAAGACGTCGGTTCTTTCGTCCATCCAGCTTACCAATTCAAATGATAGGAATTGTTAAGCATTCTGGTAACTTAGAGCAAGTAGATGATAATTAACTACGAAAGTTCAACTTTATCCGTTGGCGCTACTAAGATGCTCGTCACTTTCTGTCGAAACACATAAGCCATCATACTGGAATGATCTCTGAAAATTATCACATACGACCATAGGATCATGAAACCAGCGTTTTTTGTTCGCTTTGCCATCTGTTGCGGTACCGAATCTGGCTATTTTGTAAAACAGTCATCAGTCAATGGCGGTTTTACCCTACATGCGGCGTACGATGACCGTGGAGGCGATCGCAATGGAAGTCGGAGCCTGGGATTGTCGCCATTACTATCGTAGACTATGTGTGATGATTGTGTGACTTGTTGTTGCTATTGGTGACAACGCGTCTTACTATAGTACGGCTGTCTGTGTTAATTGTATCGCTAATGCTCAACTTATCCTGGCACAGCGAAGCGCCCAAGGGAAACCCCCTCCGCTCAAACCCACTGAGCCAATGCTGGATTCATGTTGCAGGACGAAGGCACCATTAAGTTAACTAAACCATCCATATGGAGCAATAAACCGATGTTTCGGCGTGGTGGCAGAGGTTCGCGAAAGGACAAAGTAGTGCGGATGAGCGAAGCAGAGCCAAGGCCATAGTAACGCTATGAAGGGTTCTATTACTATGTAGAGTTATTGGGAAGTTAGTACATAGTAAGAGATAAGTATTACTCCATACGGAGCTCTGTGACTACTTCGTAGTTACATATATGTAGCTAGCGTGCTAGTTGGTTTTAGTTATTTCGGAGGAGTCGGATTTTTATACATATATTCCGTACATCTGCGGGAGAGCTATGACGCCCATACTTGCTCCTTGATTATTACCTCTCGACCCATTTCCATTTCCATCCCCTATCTGCGCTTCTCTATAAAGTTAGGTACTTCCTCTTCTTGGCAAATGGCTTCGCTAATTAGTGGTTTGCAGGACAAGGACACCGAGCTGAAGTTTTCCTTTCAAGGACCATTATTCTCATCCCGGCGTCGTCTGCTTCGCCTCACCTTTAGCTGCCCCTCTTCAAGTCGATTATACTAGACGCTATATCATCTCTCCGATCGATCGTTAGTCGATTTCATAGAAGACATTGCGCATGAGGATGCAGGAGTCTGTCATACAATGGCCACTTGGCTTAGACGGCAAGGATCTTGCTGGCGCAGGCGTTACAGCGATTATCGCACGTCTTGATGCTGTTGTCAAGTTCTTCGGGCAGTCGGGATCGCGCTTCTTCGAACGGGAGAAGCTCATCTATCAGCGTCTTGGTCGCGACCACGACGGCATCGTTCGATATTTTGGCGTCTTGGAAAATGCTCTCGTCTTGCAGTTTGCGAGCCACACATCTATTAGACAATACGTTGCAAGGCACGGACAGGTTCCATTTTCTCTCAAGCTTCGTTGGGTTGAACAACTTTTCGGCGCCGTGCGGTTTATCCATTCAAGACGCGTGCTTCACGGCGACATATCGTGCAATAATGTTTTCCTTGACGACAATTTAAATGTGAAGCTTGGTGATTTCGCTGGCTCATCTATTGACGACCTTGAACTACTCGTCTGTTATGAGACCAGTCACGAACTTCCTGGCGAAGATATCTCAACGAGGACCGAACTCTTTGCCCTTGGTTCCACGGTTTATGATATAATGACTGGCTCGAAGCCATACAAGGATCTGCCTGATCACAAAGTATCTGCCGCTTTCTCTGAGGGTCGCTATCCTGATCTAGAATCTGTCTCTGCATTCAGGAATCCGATCATGAGATGTTGGAGGCAAAGTTATGCAACTGTAGAAGAAGCCCTTCGAGATATAGAATCAGAGGGTACGTCCAATTCTATGGTTAAGCTGTAAAAGCTGATTATCCGTACAGTCGCTACCACCAAAGAGCCACGCATATCCCGTTTCTACGCAGTTGCCAGCCATCATATAGTTTTGTTTCCTTTCCTCCTAGCTGCTGTGTCTCTATTTCCATTTGTAGGCTGGGCAAGGCGCTGGAGATCACTTCAATAATACGTGTCAGCAGATTCCATGGCCAATGTTTCTCCCTAACTTACCTCGCTAATTGGAGGCGGACATTGCGGGCATTCACCAAGCTGTTTAGAGGACCCAGTTACGATCACATTCCCGCTAAGGTCTTTGGCGGGAGAAGCATCTGGGCAATAATGCCCGTTTTCTTTGGCCTTCTGGCACTCATCTCATTTCTGGACAGCTTGAATATGACGAGGTTGAGCTCTACATTTGCTGTAGTAGAAGGATTGGTCGATGTAATGGCACATCGTAATAATAAAGCTCAATAGATTCACGGAGAATTAATGAGTCGCCGTAAATCTAATTGCTTGACGTTGCAACTTCACAGATCAGGCTGTGTTACTGCCTACAGATATGTCGAGGTAGCAATACATGCCTTTGTTCTTCCTATGAGGATTATCTAAGGCGATTGGTGTCTGATGGGTTACGACGGGCAATTTCTTCCAAGCATCCTACTATCAAGATATTACATAGGGTTCTGAAAACTAGATTACAATAGGTAGCGTCTTGAAGTTTGATTTATATGATGATTATAGGAAGAATCAAAGGCTTGAGTCGTCTCAAGATCTACCTAGGTATGACCTCGAAGGATCATCTCATTCTAGTCTCATGGTACTCTAGTCATTCCAGTCTCAGCTTATCTCATTTGCAGTTCAGGCATTTCCAAGATGTCTGTCATGGGGGTCACTACTTTCTGCTCTACTTTCAGTAGTTGGGATACTATTTGCTGGCATTGTTTCCAAGGCGATCAATACAAGAGCAATATAATGCAGTTTGTTAACTATGCTCCAAACCTAAATCAAGAGCAGTGCTACTGCATTCTCCTAGGGATAGTGTCGCGTGGAGCCTAGTTGTCTCATGCCAACGAGCGAGCAGCCGGGGTGAAAGAGAGGATGGAAGTGAGAAGGGAGAAAAGAAGAACATGTCTGGTAGGATTGAACAGAGCGGGCTGATCTATCATGCCGCAACGGTGTTTGGAAACGGATAGAGACAAGGAGGAAAATGGAAAGACTTGGGGTGAATCAACCGGTCAGTCAGTGATATAGTAAAGGAAACGAAACCGCTTCAACAAGCCTCCTCCCTGCCAAAAGAAAAAAAATCTTCCAACACACCGACGCCCAATCATGCAAAAACCTCTACTCTGAAAACCCTTCCCCCCCCAAAAAGCCCAGCAAGGAAAAAAAAAAGCGTCTCAAAGATGAAGAAATGAATTAAAAAGTATCTAAAAGAAAAGAAAAAAGACGTAAAAACCTGTGAACAAGAAGTTCCAAAAGGAAAAAAAAATAGAATAAGAGAACAGGCGTGGTTCTACACCACCCCCCCTTTCCCTCTACTTGTACTCGGGGTCTGCACTCCCGGCTTCTCAGTATGCGAAGCCACCTCCAAAACGCTGGTAGCACTCTCCCCGCCATTCCCCACACTCATACCCAGCATGCGCCTCGCAACCTCCTTCTGGCCGCTCCCCGTCGCGCTATCGACAGGCGACTGCGTCTCGCTCCCATTAGCGTTACCGTCCCCATTACTTCCATTCTCTTCCGCCGGTCGCAGCCAGGGCACGGATATGCATCTGTTTACGAGTCGTACTGTGGTCTCGTCAACGGGCGCGAAGTGATTCCCGCTCGTGGTGAGTAGGTGTAAAAGTCGTAATATTTCGTCTTTCTTGTAGTGCGGTGGTTTGCTGATTTGGCTGTGTATCACGATTGGATATAAGACACGAAGGTATGTATGCCGTAGGGCGTTTGCAGCTGGGGAATCTGATGGGAGGTCGATCAAGTTGCGGAGTATTACGTCGACTAGGACATGCAGATCGTTGGTGTAGAAGTACTCTGCCGTCTGCGGGCTGCCGAAGATGAGGTATAGCACTTTGAGGATCAGGAGTTGGAGGGAGGTTTCAGACTCGCGGTTTAGGAGGAGGATTAGATTGCAGCCGAAGGTTTTGTAGGTTGTGCCGTGCGTGGATATAGCTTTTATTACGCGGTTGGTTATGTTGGTGCGGCCGTCGGGGTGTTGGGTTGTGGAGGCTACTAGATATTGTTCGTTCAGGACCAGCTGGGGTGGGTGTGTCAGTGGGGAGAGGGGATGGCGGGGAGGAGAGATATAATACCAGAACGCGGATTACGGGGTAATGATATGGGTCGTCGGCGTCGCCAGAGACACCTTCTATAATTTCCAACAGGTAAAGAATAAACGAGTCGTCGACGGCTACTACAGAGTTTGTTAGTATCTTACTCAGTCCCCATCGCTGTCTTGGGCATATTGAGTCAGACGAAGATAGGACCCCACGTACTGAAATCTTCCCACTTGAGTCTCTGTATCCGCGACGACTCATACATGAGCTCTAGCAACATCTGATGCAATCTCGTATCCTCCTGTACCCCCGGGCTCTGTATCAACTCCACCAACCTCGGGAAAATTCCCTCTTCATACATCATCTCGAACGTAGCATCGTTTCCATTGTTCCGCCCGTCAAATAGAAGGAACGCGGCGACAATATGGAGCGTGGGATTATCGTCGTCCTGCTTAGCCCATCAGCATATTCCCCCACACCCTTTCTTCTCAGCACCGTCGGGTCGCGCACGCACCTGGAGTAAACAGTACAATATCTGCCGTCTTACATACTCCTTATGCCTTATGAACAGCTCGCCTTGAATGAGACGGTATACGCATTTCGCAACGTTGTAGTCGGTTTGCAAGTACTCAGCTATACAGTGTTTAGTCAAAATCGATCAATACCCCAGTCCCCCCCGTCTCTCTCTCTCTCTCTGCCCGCATCGTAGTGGCGTTGCGTCGCATTATCGTTATCCGCAGGAAGGGACCGTACATTTATAGTTCGTCGTAACATTGAGGTAAGACCGTAGCGCATTATCTATAATTTCGTGCTTTTCGCAGCGCGTCGAAACGATATCGTCGAGTTCTATCAAAAACCGCCCAAAGCAAATCAGCAATCAATATTCATACTTTTCCACACGCGGCATCGCTACCAGCACTACCACAACCCTCATCGTCGTCGCCGTCGCAAGTTCCACCGTCATGTAGACACTGCGTCGCGGAACTTCTTCACACAACGCGGGGTCCATCTCCGCCTCTCTTTCGTCTCAACTCACCATCCCAAAACTGCGTCTCATTCTCGAGGCTGTAAGATACCTCAAAGGCCATGCTTCTATCGTTGATCCACTACCGTACACATCCTCAGGAGCGGGCGAGACGCGGGTAGGAGGGGGATGCGGTGCTGGCTTTTAGCGGCGAGAGCTCGTGTGGGTCGCAAGTGTGGACGCTTTTGGTGTTCGAGTTGGCCTGGTGATAGATTTCGGAACTGGAGCCGTTCTAACTTGCCAGTCGGATTTGCTTGGCGGATGCGTCATGCGAGTTTGGCACAAGGACGCGTTTGCTTAGTTCAATCTATTATAGTATGCGGTTTCGGTGAATGCTTGCTGCGTGCTGCTTGATACAGATGGGGAGAATGCTTGGTGCAAGCAGGCACGCGTGTCACATCGTCATGACAATTTTCAACATTGCACTACATACCTAAGTATGTATTGATACAGAGACGATTGGCCGACGTGGTAATACTACTATATTATTACAGCCTACAACAGTACAGTTTCCAAAATCATGAAGATTTCGGGTTTGGCATTTAACTAGCGATTCAAGCAAACAACGCCGATGAATGCCCTTGGAATACTCCACCACCTATATTGAACTCCGACGCCCCCCCCAAAAAAGAAACTAAAACCCAAATGGAAAGCCACCGCCACCCCCCTGTTGGAACTTGAATTGGCCACCGCCCTGCTGGAAGAAGAATTGCTGGCCGCCCGGTCCGCCAAAAGGTGAGCCGTGGAAGGGGTTTCCTCCTTGCTGCTGTTCGGGGTTGTTGGGGTCATCGCCATTGTCGAAGCGTTGCTTGAGCTCGGGATCGGACAAGACTTCGTATGCTTCGTTGACGGCGGCCATCTGCTTCTGTGCCTCCTCGATTGTGATGCCATTCGAGGTCGCCTTGTCGGGATGGTACTTCTTAGAAAGCTGACGGTAGGCTTTCTTGATTTGGCGCTCGTCGGCCTCGCGGGTTACACCTAGGACTTTGTAGTAGTCCTTTTGCTTGGATCGCTTGAGGAGCGTCTGGGCTTTCTGGAGGAGCTCCTGGATCTTTTGGTGTTGGTGGTGCTCCTTGGCGTGGTCGAGTGTGCGAATGGCCGCTTCGAACTCGTCGGCGTCCAGCTCGTTCTGTCCCTTGTGGATGAGGCCGTGGAGAGAGTCGGGGTTTAGCTGTAGCGCCTCAGTGCAATATGGTGTTCCCTTCTTGAGGTTGTTCATCTGCATGCCGTCAGCTCGCATTCTGGAAACCTAACGGGATGGCGAATCTTACCTCGACGTAGGCCTCGCACGTCTTCTCAACCAGATCCTGATAGAGTCCCTGAGGCGCATTCTTGTAAATGTAGCCTAGCTCAACATAGTCGGCGAAATCTTGCTTGACCTCCTTGAGCAGACCGGGCTCCTCTGCGCCGCGGTCGATCAACAACTTAGAAGCCGTGGCGAATTGTCGCTTCTCAAAGTACGATCGCACCTTCTTCAGTGATTTTTCAAGGTTCTTTTCCCGCCTCCGCAGCTTCATGCAGGTTTTGTTGTCTGGGTCGGACTGCAGACATTGCGCGATGTGCTTGAGGCCCTTGTCTGGCTCGCCGAGCGAGTAAAAGGCCATGGCAGAGCTCTGCAGATGCGGCTGGATGTCGTCCGTGTTGATCTGGAGGAGATGCTGCAGGTCGCTGATGCCCTCGACCACCTCGCCCCGCTGGAAGCGACAGTTGGCCCTGGTCTTCCGGATGTCGTAGGCAGCGCCAGCCACGAGAATGGCGGTACCGGCCTGGGCGACACATGCTTCCCAGTCGCCCTGCTTCTCCGCCTCCGCAGCCAGTTTCGCAGCGCCCTCGGCCTCTTCGAGCTGGGCGATATCGTCCGCCTTGTTGGCGGCGGCATAGTCCTGGCGCGCGGCGGACCAGTCGGCCTTTCTGGCCTTTATCTTGGCCCGCTGCACCAGAGCACCTTCGAAGCCAGGCTTCAGCTCGAGCACCTTGTCGAAATCATGCTGGGCCTGCTTCGGCTTGCCGAGCGACAGGTAGGCGGCGCCGCGTCGGAAGAATGTCAGGTAGTTGCGCGGGTCGCGCGAGATGGCGACGTCGAAATAGGCGAGGGCATCTTGGGCGTTGCCGGTGGCCAGCTTGATGCCGGCGTCCTTGATCAGCTGCGATACAGGCGTATCGGCGGGAATGTCTGAGGGCGAAAGCGCAGTCGCCAGCGGAGCGGCCGAGAGGAGGCCCAGGGCGGCCAGGGTGGAAAGCCGCACTATCATGATGGTTTGGCGCCCGAGGCAGTGTGCGGATGAAGGAATGAAAGAAGGAAAGAAGAACAACAGACGGGCAGACAGGCAGCGAAAGGGGGGAGGGGAGAGGGGAGAGGGGAGAGGGCGCAAGATTTAAATGAAGGCTGGTGAATTGTCAAGCTGTCCTCTTTCTCCAGCCAGATCGCCGCCGCCCCGATTTAGATGGCGGTTCATGCGGGGTCTGAGCGCCTGGTCTCTCTCTCTCTCTATCTATGCCCGTCATCTCTGGGCGGCGCAGGGCCCCCCGTAACTAGCCAGTGTCTAATACTCCATCTACGCAGTATCGAGTATCTAGTTGGAGTACGGGCACGCTAGACTGACACACTGGGTGACTGAGTACACCTGATAAACCTAGTGAGGCCTATGCTGTCCATTTCCTTCGCTTTTGCTTCTTCTTCTTCTTCTTCTTCTTCTTCCTCCTCCTCTTCTCCTTGTTCCTGTTCCTGTTCTTCTGCTTGCTGCTGCTGCTGTTCCCATAGTGGCGAACCATGGCTCCACTCCGCCTCCGCATCGATGGCCGCACCTTTAGGGACGGCGACAACCGCGAGGTGACGCTCCATGGAATCAACTGTGCGGCCGACGCCAAATTCCCCGCTACCCCCGATCAGCCCTCAAATGTCGCTGAGAACTTCTTCGAGGGCGACAACGTATCCTTCGTTGGGAGGCCCTTCGCTTTAGACGAGGCCAGTACACATTTCGGAAGGCTGCGGAGTTGGGGCTACAACACCATACGCTACATCTTTACCTGGGAGGCAATCGAGCATCAGGGACCGGGACAGTACGACGAGGAGTGGATACAGTTCACCATCGCGCTTCTTAGGAAAGCCAAGGAATATGACTTCTACGTGTTTATGGATCCGCATCAGGATGTTGTATGTAGCCCTCTATCGTCCTACCATTCTCCTTCTGACTTGGCCTTCAGTGGTCGCGATTTTCCGGGGGCTCCGGGGCTCCAATGTGGACTCTCTACGCCTGCGGACTGGATCCTACCAAGTTCCATGTTGGCCAAGCTGCCCTCGTGCAGAATGTATACCCAGAGCCAGCAGAGTTCCCTAAGATGATATGGGCTACCAACTACTCTCGACTCGCCTGCCAGGCCATCTTCACCATGTTTTTCGCCGGCAGAGAATTCGCCCCCAAAGCCATCATCGACGGCAAGAATATTCAAGACTATCTGCAGGACCATTACGTCAATGCAGTCGCTCATCTGGCTCGGCGCATCAAGGAGGCGGGCGACCTCTGGCAAAATCCAATAATTGGTTTCGAGAGCCTCAACGAGCCTAATCGTGGAATCATCGGCTACCAGGACATCACCGCCGTCCCAAGTGAGCAGAAGCTTCAGAAATGGACCTCTCCCACCGCGTGGCAAGCCATCCTAACCGGATCGGGTAGGGCTTGCGAAATTGATACATGGGAATTTGGAGGCATGGGACCGTACAAATCAGGCTCATTTCTGGTGGACCCGCAGGGCGTAATGGCCTGGCTGTCCAAGGACTATCCTGATACAAAATACGGGTGGAAACGTGATCCGGGGTGGCGACTGGGGGAGTGCTTGTGGGCTCAACATGGTGTGTGGGACCCAGCAACCGACGCACTTTTGAAAAAGGACTACTTCAGCAAAGATCCCCGAAATGGAAAGACGATCGACTATGACTACTTCACGAACAACTGGTTCATGGACCACTATCGAAAGTACAGCAAAGCAATCAAGGCCGTTTTCCCCGACTCGTTAATGTTTTGCCAGCCTCCTGTCTTTGAGATACCGCCCTCGATCAAAGGAACGAAGGATGAAGACCCCAACATGATCTACTGCCCGCATTTCTACGACGGCATCACGCTCATGACCAAAAAGTGGTAGGTAGGACGGCATTCCGCTTACGACAGACGCTAACACTTTCCAGGAATCGAGTGTGGAATGTCGATGTGTTGGGAATTCTTAGGGGCAGGTATCTCACCCCAGCTTTCGGTATCAAAATTGGTGAAACGGCCATTCGAAATTGCTTCGCCCATCAACTCGCTGCCATACGGCAAGAGGGTTTGGATTACTTGGGCAACCGCCCTTGCATCTTCACCGAAATTGGGATCCCGTACGACATGGACGACAAGTACGCCTATGACACTGGCAACTATAGTAGTCAAATAGCAGCACTTGATGCAAATCACTTTGCGCTGGAAGAAAGCAAGGTTAACGGCTATACGCTTTGGACCTATACGGCTACTGTGAGCTCTCCGCGGAACCCGAGAGTTCAACACTGATCATCTGCAGAACAACCATCACTGGGGCGACCGGTGGAACGGTGAAGACCTTTCCGTCTTCTCGCTGGACGACAAGCCAGTACCCCCAGGCTCTTTCACCGAAGCAGAGACGCGCGCTTCTCTCGACACAAACTCGCCTTCCTTCTCAAGAGCTTACTCATCATCCGACAAATTAGGCGTGAATCCAGATAATGTCGGGAAGGCCTTGTCCTCGGATCAGATGAGCTCCACATCATCACGCAACGGCGATATCCGAGGCCTTCGTGCGGCGGAGGCCTTCATCCGGCCGACTCCTGTCGCAACGCACGGTGTGGTGGAAGGCTTCGGGTTTGATTTGAAGAATTGCAAGTTCAAACTTGCCCTGACTGCACCCAGCGCAACCGCCGAAGCTACGCCTACAGTCATCTACCTTCCAGACTTCCACTTCCCGGCAGGCCAGACCAGTGTCGAGGTCAGCGGTGGCAAGTGGACCATCAGCTCAGACGAGACGAGTGGTGCAATACGGCAGATGTTGCAATGGTGGCATGCGGAAGGCGAACAGACGATGGTGGTTCAGGGCGTGATTCGCAAGCAGGGCGGCGCATTGGGAACTGAAGAAGACGAGGGTTATTTGCAGCAATGCCAAAAGGCAGCGTGCGCAGTAGTACGTGATGGCTCCCATACTACCCGTGTCAAAGGCCTGCAAGACCTTTTGCCACCAGACCGAGATCATTGACTGACTTTGATGCAGATGTAGCAAATTGGGCGGCGTCTTCACTGGAGGGAATTTTTCTGTGCACGGTAATGTCAACTTTCATGGGCTGCATTGTTCGTAGTGTCGCTGTTGGCTGGGTCTTGCACGTACATCTATAGGAGGCGCCGCGGATCTCAGCCTGCACCACTCTGGGGGGGGCGCATTGTATATAGCATGTGGGCATCATTATAGCTATACGAACAGACAGGCAAAATGACGGATTCATCCCACCATGACTCTCACACGCTGGTGGATATGTCAACATTGGACCTGCACCATATGCGCACTGTGTATGGCTTTCTTTGCCGATTATGATCATGATTGCAATTCTGCCACGGTGTGAAGTGGACGGAATAGATTGGTCAGGTGAGCACGCGAAGCACTTTTCCTGCACGGCCGTTGGCAGCCTATTGAAGCGCGACTGAGGGACCACACGGTATAACGTGACTGACTCTTCCTCTGTACGCTCACTCTGAATCACTCTCCTCGGGGGCCGGCACATGTATTCTGCCAGGGCAATCTTCACCGACTTCTGGCCACGATTTCGGCGCACCCACTCGACAAGCACGCTGCTCACCTGAGGTCACCGCTCCCTATATACCTACACCAGCACCCGCATCTCCACCAGCTCCGACTCCTACACCCTGCCCATCTCCGCACCTCACCCCCGCCCGCCGCTCCACCACCCTCGATTGCTAGAATTTGATATATCCTGCTGCACAAGCCCGCGGCGTGCGCGATGGACGGGTCCGACAAAACCCCGCAAGCTGGGCTCGCAAATGGCCATGAACACAACCACCACAGTGATAATCGCAACCACGCCGCCGTATCGCTCGACCAGGTGCTGCCCGCGCTACAAGCCATCTACGAGCCCACTTCGAGCAATGAGACGCGTCGCGCCGCCACCGAATATCTCGAGCAGGCCAAGCGACATCCGGAAGCGCCCTCCCACGGCTACAAGCTCGCCCTAGACACAACGCAGCACGCCCAGCTCCGCCACTACGGCCTCACCATGCTCGAATTCGCCATAAAATACAAATGGGACGACTTCGAAGGGGGCCAGCATGAGGCGCTGCGGAGCTATGTGGTGGAGCTGGCGCAGAACATCTCGGCCGAGGACCCCGTCTACCTGCGCAACAAGGTCGCCCAGCTGTGGACTGAGATCGCAAAGCGGGCGTGGGGCGCCGAATGGCTGAATATGGACCAGCAGCTGGTCGGGCTCTGGCACACGTCGCTACACCACCAGGCCGTGGTGCTCTATGTGCTGGAGACGCTGTCGGAAGAGATTTTCAACCGCGAGGATGCGACGGCTGGCCTCCGCGGCAGCGATCTGGGTCGGGCCTGTGTGGACATCTTCACGCCGACAGCTGTGCTCGCCGAGCATCTGCCCTCTCGCGACAAGAATCTGGATGTGCGGTGCGGGGACGAGGGCTGGCTCAAGAGGCTATGCGACAATCTCTCGTGGTGCCTGTCGCAGGACTATGCGAACCAAGAGCATACACGGGCAGCGGGCGTCAAGACGCTGAATGCGCTGAGGGCTTGCATGCCCTGGCTCATCCCAAAAGCAATTGCCGCCGTTCAGGTAATAGAGCACGTGTGTAAGGCTCTCGGCGTGCCTGTCGTTGAACTTCAGACGGTATGATACAGGAAGAACCCATCGCTCGCAAAATTGGCCATATGCTGACCGGATGATACAGGCTGCTGTGGATGTGCTGCAATCCATCTACACACGCCATCATCTGCACGACGACGACTTTGAAGAGCTAGTCTGTCCCATGTTCACCCCGGGCAGTGTCTCGCTGCTACGCAATGTCTACAGCTGGACCCTCTCAGACATGAACATTCACAATCTGAACGAGCAAAAGTACACATTGTGCAAGAAGCTGGCAGAGGTATTTCCTTACCGATCCTGCTACCCCTTAGCTCTCTGACTAATAAACCCAGCTAGCCAATAGCCTTGGACTCTTTATCGAGCAGAAACCCCAGCACGTGCCTGAGGGCAGTGACCTCCCCGCCATCTTTCAATTGCTCTTCGACATTTTCCGGAACCCTAGTCTTGTTGTGTCGATACCTGTGCTCCACTGCTGGACGAAATTGCTGCGTTCTCGTATTGTCCGTGATTCCGACGTTGTCAGTCAGATGGTGGGAGGCCTGCTCGAGACTTGCTGCGCGCGATTGATCCGCTATGAAGCCTTTCCAGAGGACTCGGAGGATGTGACGATATTCTTCCTGAGCGAAGATATTGACACGATTCCCGAACGACATGCTTTCCTGGGCAACTACCGTCGATTCTGTGCTGATGTGATTGACGTTCTTGTGCGCAGAACGCCTGTCGAAGCAATGGATCATATCCTTTCTCAGGCCACGAATACTTTTCAGAACCTGTACAGTGGTCAACCTGCCTTCCAGCGTACGTCTTTTGTTCTGCGACCACTTCCAATTTTGCACTACTAAGTTCGGACAGCCCAAAACTTCACCAAGCATTCACCCCCAGTTCTTCATGTGGATGCGCAAGTCACGATAATAGATGCCGCATTGAAAGGCTACCTGAAGTGGCTATCTGTACATGGAACGGATCCTCAAGAAGATGTATGAAATCATCCGCAAAACACTCATCGATTGCTTCTGACATGTTGCAGGATCGAAAGCGAACGGTGATGGAAGAGTCTTTTGAGCAATGGGCTAGGCAATTACTCCAAGCTCAATTCGAGGTGAGATAAGATCTTGCAATGTATCCATGCATGAATTGACTGGTGAAGGACCCCGAAATCGCGAAGAAAGTCATCCAGCTCATGTCCACCTTCTCTACAAAAGCACTCTCAAAGCACCCCGCTTTCGCTCTTACGTTCCTCGAATACCTACTCACTATCAGGCTTGCTGACAATCCCTCATTTACTCAATACTCGGATGCTGTCAAGGATCTCGACCGCGTATCCAGCTTGGAGATGCAGAAGCTCGCTATGAAGTTCCCGGATGACTTTATGGTGAGCTACGCCTACCCGACTTACTGATTACATCACGACTGACATGTGCAGAATGTATATGACAGCTTGGAGCGGAAAATTAATGAAATGATTGCGGATCCCACAACCGACGAGCGCCAGCGCATGGCTTACTCGGGTTTCTTGTTTATTATCATGTACGTTGATGCTTCGCCTATATTACGCATTATGCTGATGTTCTACCAGCCATCGATGCTCAACATTAGATCCCGAGACCCAGGAAGCTCGTTTGCGGGAAATGCTGGCACAAGTGAAGAATGCTTGGTTGAATGAAGAGTTCTCGAGCTCAACTTCATCCTTTCAGTCATTCTGTGGTATCTTGGGCTTGGAACGCCTCCCAGAATTTCTATCTGCAAACAACTTTCGCGGGGTACAGGACTGGTCTGTACAGCCACTGGGCAGCGATGGTCAGGCTCTTCAGGCCAGCATAACGGAACGCGCTCAGGTTCGTGTTCTAAACCGTGAAGCTTGCTTAATACTCACACCTAGTAGCACATTCCTTTGCGGTTAACAAAAACCCTGCTTGCTGCATCCACGGAGAAACTTCGCGATGGCTCGACGGCATATGAGCTCGCCGCCAAGCTTTGGGCAGAAGTCATTCCCGTGGTGCTGCCCAACCTCCTCCAGATTGTTAGCCATGCTCAAGCATTCAACGATGTCGACAGCAACTGGTCACATCTTCCGCCAGACCTACAGCAAGTCATACGCAGGGTGTTGACTGACCGGTTTTGGCAAGCTGGCATCTCGACCGAGAGCCGAGATGACTTCTTCGCTCGTGTATCCGGCTCGAAGTCTACCTATGAAGGCTTTGCATCCACCGTCCGCGGTACCGTCCGACAGCTTCGAGAGAGCTCCTACTACATCCTGTACTCACTCACTCGATTCCAAGAGTCTTTCTACGGAATACCCGACCTTCCAGAACCGCTTAGCCAGGCCTTGTTCGGCCATGCCCATGCGTTGACAGCTCACCACCTTTCTGTATTACTCACTATTTCGACCCATCTCATCGAAGGATGTCCGCACCAGCTGCGGCAGCAGTTTCTACCGCCTATGATTCAAGGTTTGTTTCGCGAGCTGAATAGGAAGATTTCGACCGAGTGGGATCAGATCAGTAGTCAGATTGCTCAGTCGGGCGAAAACGATAACTTGACGGATGAAATGAAGACAGAGAGTATACTGCGACAACTCACCTATTCCTCAGTTTCCCTTGTGGCGGTCCTGCTTGACTCTAGGCAAGGTAAGTCGGGATCTCTCTCTTCAAAGATGAAGCCTACCGGCACGTCGTTTCCCCCTACCCTAATCAACCATGCACTAACCAACACCTAGAATTTGCCCGTCAAGATGAATACTCATCCAAAGATGCCGGCTACCCCATGTGCGACTTCATCCTCAGCGCGCCCTCAGTCCTCGAACCCATCCTCCTCTTCTGCACCTCATGCATCCGCGTCCGCGACTCCCGCTCCGTCATTACCACCGTCCGCGTCCTCCGCACCCTCCTTCCCCGCTTCAAAGACAAAAGCCCCATCCGTGACTACTTCTGCAACGACCTCCTCAAAAACGCAATCACATCCCTCCATGAACCGTACTTCATCGACTGCCAAAAAGACCTCGCCTCGCTCATCGCGGGTATCATTCATCTCGACGACGACCTTCCGCGCAGCATCATCCTCACCCTCCCCGGAATGGGCGACACCTCGCGTGTCGATCGTAGACTGGCGAAGCTGAAGAGCGTGCCGAAGAACGATGAGAGGGTGCAGAGGAGCATTGTTCTTGATCTGTTGAGTAGTGTTCGCGGACTGAGTATTCAGGAGCTGGGGAGGATGGAGCGCGCAAGGCCGAAGGGGAGATCTGCATTTCAGGTGCAGTATATGAGTGTTGAGAGGCCTGTTGCGGGGATTGTTAGGGGGACGAGTCCTGGGTTGGAGGGGGTGGCGGATATGTTTGGGGATGCGTAGGGGGTGTTTTTCTTTTTCAACCCTTTGGCGGTGGATTGTGAGCATGTGGGAGATTTGTATGTGTGTGTTTGTGCTTTTATATGTGTCTGCATCTGCATGGGGCTGATAGGAATGAGGATGGGGGGTGGGGAGGTTGGGGGAAGGCAATGGAGCAAAGACGAGCAGAGGCGATATCTTGGCTGGCATCAGTAGGATGTTTTTGTTCTTCTTCTTCTTCTTCTTCTTCTTCACTCCGGGAAGTATGAATGAGGAGGTGTGTGAAGAATTCATGTTCTCCCTGCCATTTTTCTCTCTTTTTTGTCCCCCTTTTCTTCTTCTTCGTTGGGAGGTCTTGGTCTTGTTTTTCTTTGGCATTGTTGTATCTGTGTATCGCTGTGTGTTTGTTTGTTTGTATGTATGTATCCGTGTATATGTATATATGTATATATATGTATGGGTTGCATGATGGTTGAGTTGCTTGTTTTGTGGTAGGTGAAGGGGTGCTTGGTACTGGCGACTGGAGGCTGGAGGCTGGAGGCTGGGGTGGAAAAATTGTTTCTTTCTGTGTGTCTGTGGTTTCATGTTTAGTTTCTTGAGTGGGGTTGGGTTGCTTTTGCGGTGCTTTATAGCAAGGTCGGTATAAGGTGAGCAGACGAGGGGTGGGGATATGAAATTCTGAGTATCTAATACTATAGTTACCAGTTATATTCTATCATACCTGAGATGTCTAGGATGAATCTTAGATAGCAAACCACACTTGCGCATACATGTAGATATATACGTAGGTACTTGGGTAAGTATATATGTGTCCACCCCTGCCTTGAGAGGTTTTGTCCTAGGGGAGTAAATACTCATGCACCTTGCTCGCCCAAGGCCTTTGTTGGGCGCTGCTGATGTCAGCCTGTCGATCTTCAATCGGTCAACGGGTTGCTGATTGCTGACAGCTAGTGCTGGGGATGGATTGGATGTTCTGCATATGATGTGGTGGGCGCATACATACGTACCAGTAATTCTTACCCCACTTCTTGTGCTACAGACCAATTGGAAGGGGTGGAGTCGGCAACACGACTACGGCGACGACATTACAAGTGCGACTATTGATGCTTGTTACTTCTCACCTGGTATCTGACATGTGTTGTTCTTGACCCTCCCTCCCTCCCTCTCTTGATGAGTGTTTTTGTGTCTCTCGGTATAGTACTGTAACTAAGACTGAGACGAAGTGTACTGTGTGGGAGACCTCTGCTCCCGCTTCCTCCACCATTTTCCAACTTCTACATTCCGTGCTCGTTTGGATGTGTTTTTTGAGATATATTTCGAGACTGATACTACCTACATCATCTTTCATATCCCTTCAATCGCCGTCTTGGTCAGCTAAAACGACATAACACAACATAACATCACATCACAAACCTATCATTTACCCTTTTCGACCTAAACTTCACGTTCCACGCTATCCATTTCAAATATATCCCTAATCACACCTCAAATCTCTATCCAACCACCTACTTTCCCTTTTTCCGAAACCAAAAGACAACAAACACCATGGCCCCCACGATCCCAGCACCCACAAGCTCATCCTCAGACATTCCCGTCATCGACTTCGCTCCTTTCTTCCATGACTCACTGGAGGGAAAAGAAGAAGTCGCACGCTTGATCGACGATGCGTTTTGTCGGGTGGGATTCGTGTATTTGAAGAATCACGGCGTAGAGGCGGAATTGGTGGAGGAGTGTTTCGATTGGGTAAGTATATATTTCCTTCTCTCTATTGCTTACTCCCCTCCCCCTCATCCATGCTTTTTTCTCACAGACGGGACCAGCATGTGATGGAATGGGTGGATGTATGTCATGAGAAGATGTGAAATTGACTTGTCGTGAGCTAAGCTGCGTTGTATAAGCTCGATGCATAGATGAATACTAATACCACTTACCAGAGTAAAAAGTTCTTCAGCCTCCCCATGTCGGAGAAAATGCTGGCTCCGCACCCACCAGGTGGCTCGCATCACAGAGGCTACTCGGCGCCCGGGGCGGAAAAAGTATCGCAGCATGTTTACGACAAGGACGAAATTGCGAAGATGAGTGAGGTGAGTGTATCAATTATCCTTTCCCTCTATACTCCCCACGATCCTACGCATCAGTCCATCCCTCGCAAATGTCAAAAACCAAACTTTATCTCAACAACAAAAATAGGACTACAAAGAATCCTTTGAATCCGGAAATACTCTCGATACTACTCAACCCAACATCTGGCCCCCACCCACCACACTCCCTGGCTTCCAACCCTTTTTGGAAAAATACTTCACGCACTGCGCCAAACTGGTACATCATATCCTCGATGCAATGTACGTACCCTCCCACCCTACCCCAACTCAGCATATACCACACCACCGCTCAGCTCGCCTCAATCCAATTCAATACAATAGAATCAATTAAATTCAAACAAACCCACCCACCCACCTCAACGAAAGCCATCAACCTCACTAAACAACACCAAAAAACAAAAGAAGAAAGAAATGAACTAACTAGAAACTCCAGCACCCTATCCCTTCACCTCCCACCATCCCACGCGCTTTCCCCTAACCACGCAACGTCCCCATTCCAACTCCGTCTCCTCCACTACCCACCCCTCCCCGCCACACACCTCGCCGCCACAACCCCCAACGCACCTCCCCCCCGCTCCCGCATAAATCCTCACTCAGACTTCGGCACCCTAACTCTCCTTTTCCAAGACACAACCGGCGGCCTTCAGGTCGAAGACCCCCACCAGCCAGGTACTTTTCGCGCCGCACCCCCCATCCCAGACACTGTACTCGTCAACATCGGCGACTTGTTGGCGCGCTGGTCGAATGATAGATATAGGTCTACAGTGCATAGGGTGGGGTTGCCCGAGGGTTTGGGGGTGGGGTCTGGATCTGGGGCAGACGGGGATAGGGATGGAGATGAGGAAGTAATGGTGCCAGATCGATATAGTATACCCTTCTTCGCGACGGCGGATGAGGAGGCGGTGATTGAGGCGTTGCCTGGGTGTTGGGATGACGAGGGTGGTCGGCCGAGGAAGTATGAGCCGATTACGGCGCTGGGATATGTACAGATGCGGATGGCGGCTTTATATCAGGCGTGAGTGGTGCGGGAGGTGTCATTGAATGTCATGGTATACATGTTCAGGGAAATGATGAAATGATGGAGACAAAAGAAAAAAGAATTGCAATTCTACAGGACTGTCGTGCTCGAGATACATGTAGGAAATATATACACGCAGCTCTCTTCGCTCTCTTTTGCCTACTGACTATCGAGGACGTGCAGATACTTCTTTTCTTCCCGCTTCTCGCGCTCTGTCATGGGGGGTAGGTCGTAATATTGTGAGCTGCGATATCCTTTCTACATGAAGAGTCAGTCGTGTTCGGCGCGAATTTAATAGCGATACGCACAAGGTACTCAAACGTCATAGACCTGAGTTCGACGGGCTCGATGCCCAGATCTTTGAATGTCTTGGCATTCGGATCGACCGTCATGTCGATGAACTCCCTCTCGACCTCATCAGCCGAACCGACTGGCCACCACAAGTACTTATTCATGTAATAAGATAGGGGTTTCATCAAGGCCTTGGGAATGTTGATGTGGCGCCTGGGGTGATACGTCTCCTTGCCGACGAGCTCGTTGATTTCGGCCATGGTGTACTCAGTCGGGCCGTAAAGCTCGAAAGTCTCGGCAGCAGTGGTATCGTCGTGCAGCATCTTCTCCAGAGCCATGCCAACATCAACCACGTGCACGGGCCAAATACGCTCCTGCAGCCAGTTGGAGGTGATGACGTTAGTGGGGCCGGCGAGCCTGTGGAGGAGGCGGTCTTCGAAGCCGAACATAGGCGCCGGACGGACGATGGTGGTCTCGGGATAGATACTGCGGGCGACTTCCTCACCTTTGGCCTTGGTGCGGTAGAATTCCGAGGGGGAATCCGGGTGGGCACTGTGAGACGAGACATGGATGTAACGGTCGATGTCGTACTTGGCCACGGCTTCAGCAATGCGCTCTGTCCCTTGAATGTGCACGTCATCCAGGTCGAAGTTCTTGGTGGGATAGTCGCGGCCGATCAGGTTGTATACGATGTCTGAGTGCCTGACGCTCTCTTCGATGGACGCCGTGTTGCGCAGGTCCATTTCCTGCAAGAGTCAGCCGATCCCCTAAAGAGCATTTCCTCGACAGTGAAAATGATGGCATTTACCAAGAAGACGACTCTTCCTAAGTCACCTGCGACCTTGAGGTGCCGCTTCGCCATCTCCTCACGGAAGGGAACGACTACTGTGCATCCTGACCGGGCTGTTCACACACAGTTAGCCCTCATACCCCTTCAAACTTGCCCACACAAACACACCTAGCCGGTTCACAATGTATCGTCCCAAAAAGCCCGTAGCTCCAAACACGGTCGCGGTATAGCCTGTGGTTGTTCGTAAGCGGGGCGGTTCACCCATTCGGCGGTGCGGGCAGCGGAAGTACCTCCTAGTGATGATCTGGAGCTTCGGTCAGCAGTGAATGGTCCCTTCTAACTTTACAGCGACGTACCGGCCGCCGGACACGGTCAATATGGGCTTGCCGGTCCTGGTGATTCTGACGTCGTGGTTGAGATGGCGCCGGCAATCCAGGGGCAGATTCGGGGAGGGACGCGTCTTTTGGGGCATCTGGCGGGCCAATGCCGCCCCCGAGCGTGCACAGCGGAGAGGCGAGACCATGGTTGCGGGGTTCAATGGCAGTCAAGAGAGTTGCACGCATCCGTCTGAAGCTTGGAGACGAGGCGGCGACGGGCCAACGATTCGCCGGGTTTCCCTCCCGCCAAGACTCCATTAGTCACCACCATAGTAGATAGTTCCGAGTGTCAAGTGGGAGCATCCACGATATAACATTCACATGTACAATAGCGTCGATTGACACCATTTCGCAGCTTCTCCGCTACTCGGTATTTGTGACGAGCTAAAACAGACAAGTCAGAGTGCAGGGCCAAAGAAAAAGACAGAAATACAATGGATACGGACGCCATTCCTAACTTGCTCGGCGACTTGCGCGACCAGGCCCCCGAGGAGCTGCAGGAGTTCTTCATCCACTTCGAGGACTATTGGGAGCGCAAGCTATGGCACGAGCTGACGGACAAGTTGATCGAGTACTTCGAGGACGCAGACAGTGCCAAGCAGCGCATACCGCTGTTCGACCGGTTCATCAAGACGTTCGCCAACAAGATCAACCAGCTGAAGCTCGTGACGCTGGGCTTGAGTGCCGCAACACAGTATAAAGGTGGGTGGACACATCGCAGCCAGAGCATATCTGCATGTCTACCGTTAAAGATGCCGACTGACTGGCCTTGCAGATGACGAGGAACGCCTCAAGTTCGTGTCGGAGCTCGCAAAGACGGTCAACAAGCCCGCCTCACAGGACGCCTACGTCTACGCCACCGTCGCCACGGCAAGCATACAACTGCGCACAAAGGACTACGACGGCGCGCGGAAGAAGTTGGACGAGTGCGAGCAGATTTTGGACGGCTTCGACTCGGTGGAGACGGTCGTGCATGCCGCTTTTTATCGGGCAAGCGCAGAGTACTCACAGGTGCGGGCAGCCCCTCTCCCCACGTCTTCCATAGCTCGCGCATACTGACAAAAGCAGGCCAAGCAGGAATTTGCTTCCTACTATAAGAACGCCCTGCTGTACCTCGCCTGCGTAGACCTTGCCGACCTCGACCTTGTGGAACGGCAGAAGCGCGCCTACGAGCTCAGCATCGCCGCCCTGGTCTCCGACTCCATCTACAACATCGGTGAGCTGCTTCTCCATCCCATCCTAGACACCCTCGACAAGACGCAGCACTCGTGGCTGCGCGACCTACTCTTCGCCTTCAACCGCGGCGATCTCTCCGCCTACAGCGTCCTGTCCGACAACATCTCAAAGGTGCCTCTCCTCAAGGAACACCAGACTTTCCTGTACCAGAAGATTTCCTTGTCCGCTCTCACCGAGACCGTGTTCCGACGGCCGCCGCATGACCGCGCCATGACGTTCCAGACCATTGCTCATGAAACAAACGTCAAGCCGCAGGAGATTGAGCATCTGATCATGAAGGCGTTGAGTCTGGGTCTGTTGAGGGGGACCATAGATCAGGTGACGGAGGTGGCGAGCATCAACTGGGTGCAGCCAAAAGTTTTAGATATGAAGCAGATTGAGAGCATGCGGGGGAGGTTGAAGGAATGGGATGCGAGCGTCAATCAGCTGGGCAATTGGATCGAAGGTGTCGGTAAGGACGTGTGGGCTGCTTGAGAAAATAATCTCGGCATTAATCATGAAGAAGCCATGAACGATTGATGTAATCATAGACGCTGAGCCGGTCACCAAACCAGCTCATACATGCATGACGGTGACAAAAACCACCACAATGAGGAAGATTCCAACCATCCATTTCCGCCATTCTATATGCTATCTACACATCCACCATACATGCTTTCCCTTTTCCCACTCTCAAGTCCTCGTCTCCACCTTCCAAATCTCCTACCCATACTCAAAAGAAACCTAGTCCAACGACCACCCCCCCCACAAACCATGCCGGCCACCAAACAAGCCAAACAACAACCTGCGTCCACAATCCCCAAACATGCCAGCCCTCGGCCGCACGTCCCAAAACCTCCACCACGTCCACGCCGCCCACCACCCGGCTCGCCACATGCGCCACCAGCACAGGGTTCAGCAGTGCAAGCGCGATGTACTGGAGGCCCGAGAGGATGTAATTGTTGGGGGTGGTGCGGATGAAGGAGAGGGGAGAGCTGAGGATGCCGATGAGGAGGGAGAGGGGGAAGTTGATGGTGGCGAGGGTGGAGAGGAGCATGCCGTGGACTAGGAGGGAGAGGGAGTGGAGGAGAGTGGTTTCTTGGGGTGTGGGGCCTGAGCCTGTGGAGCTGGAGTTGGAGTTGGATTTGGGGTCGGAGGGGGAAGATGGTGGTGGTGGTGCGGGTTTGAGGACTCGGAGTAGGTAGGCGGTTGCTAGGGGGAGGAGGGTGGATAGGTTTGCGACAGCGAAGAAGGCGGGTTTTAGGGTTGTGGGGGGTAGGTTGTTGAAGGCGTAGAGGGGAAGGAGGGCGAGGAAATGCGTAGTTAGGAGGAAGGTGAGGGGGAAGAAGAGGGGGCGTTGGGAAGTGGTTAGGGAGGAAGTTGGGATGATTGCGGTGGTGGTGGTGCTGGTGAAGGCGTTGGGTCCGGCGGTAGATTCTACGACGGTGACTGGGGGGTTTTTGTCGGTCTGTTGGTTTTTTTCTTCTGGAGATGTGGCGGTGGGCTTGGGGGGCTTGGTGGAGGCGGGATTTGCTGCTTGGGCGGGTCGGCCGCTTTCTATCCATTTTGCTATCGCCATGATAGTGAAGCTGGCTGCGATTAACATGGCGCTAGGGAGATAAGTGCCGATGCTAACGAAGCGTTTAGATTCGAGAAGGAGGTAGAAGAAGAAGCTTTGGTGCAGGTGCTCGAGTAGGTTGTTTAGACTTCGGAAGATGCTTTCCACCGTGCGTCCTAGACTCATTTCGTCATGCCAGCCGTCGCCGACGGTCACGAGCGTGATGGCGTCGACGTGATAGGGAATGAAGGCGCTGTGCGGTCCTGTTGCGTGGCCGAGCCCCTGCGAGAGCATCCCACGGAAGATGGTGAGGAGGCGGTCGCGGTATGTGTTGGCGTGCGAGAACATGCGTTGGAGGGTGCATGCTATGCCCATTTGGCCAGCAGCGATGTTCACAACGGTGTTGAAGAGGTCGAGATTGGGCAGTTGGCCGTTCGTTCCGTCGTATACAATGTGCAACTTGTCATATCGATGACCCCACGGTCCGGCGGGGTAGTCGATACCCACAGCGCCTTGCAAAGCACCACTCTTGATAGAGAGAGACTCGATGGTGGCCGGGTCGTGCTCGTTATGATATGCATCGACCCATGCTTGAGGCCCGCTGGTGCTGTCGCCTGAGATTAGGAAGATAATGTCCTTGCTCCACAGACTCCATCTCTTGAAGTAGCGGGCCAAGGCGAGAACGAGAGCTACGCCCGAGTAGTTTGTGACCTCGTCCATATTCTTCCAAGCTGCCATAAGGACGATGGCTTCCGTGGCATCGGCGCGCGGGCCTTGGAGAATGGCGTAGACGTTCTCATTTGAGATGGTGCGGCCGGGGACGTGATATGTGTATTTCTGGGTTGCGACTTTGAGGTTGGATTCGCGGAAGAGTTCGCTCATTCTTCGTGATCGGCTGCATTATCGTCAGGTCTTTCATTCCACTGCGTATAAACAAAGGTACGTGTGAAAGGGGTGCACCCACTCCTCCACGCTCCAATACTCCAGATTCGCAACCTCGTGCCTGTACGCTCGGAACACATTATGCTCGCTGTCTGTAAAATACGTATGGACCTGCCCAGGCAACAGCGCATTCTCGGAGACGTATGTATTGCGCGAGTATTCGTTTAGGGGCAGGACGAAGAGCCATGCGACACCGACTATGAGGAGCAGCGCCGACAGGTAGGGGGGTAGCTTGAGGATGCGGGCATCACGACGCAGCGCCATCAGCGAAGCTATATTACATTTAGCTAATGCTGTACACACGTTGAAGAAAACAAAGAAAAGGATACGAGGCTGTGTACATACATATCAACGCCATTGTGCCCGTCCGTCACTTGCTCACATCAATCCAGCATACGTGGTGGTGATGGTGGTGGTGGTGGTGGTGGTTGTCGTCTCGGTGCCACCAGTCGGGATCCCAGCGCATCTTTCGGAGTAGATCTGATCTATTATTCTTAGCCCCGACGCTCCGTTCCAACCCCAGTAATTAAGTCAGAAAGTCTTAATACCGCGTTCGGCGTCGCGTTCCTCAAGCCCAGCTGTACTTCGTCCCGTCCCGTACCACCGCCAACCAGCACTTGAGTGAATCGCATCCCTTTTCTTCTCTACGTATTCTCCGAGCGCATAGTGGGGGAATCATGCCGTCTTTTTCACAGCTAAATCCCACGCGGATGCGCTCGTATATCCTGCGGTTGCCGCTGTGTACACGGCTGCTGCTTACGGCCATGGTTGGCTTGTACGTAGCTGCAATTCCTTTTCCGTGGTTAAGAGAAACGGCGGCGCTGAGTCCGGACAAGTTTGATCTTACGCAGAGTATGTTTTTTTCTCTTTTGGAACGGAGAGCTGGTGAGCCATGGTGGTGTGAGGGCTGTAAGAAGAGACGGTTTGCGCATACGCTGTCCTTCTCGACAAGAGCTTGGGATTAGCCACCACAAAGGCTTTGTATTCAATACCAACATTCCCGTTGAGATGGAAGCTAATACCATATATTTCTGCGTAGTGCACCGCCTCAACCTTTTCCCCTTGATGCATCTCGGCTTCCTACACATGTTCTTCGACGTCCTCGCAATAGCACCCCTCCTCGAGCGCTTCGAAGCTGAATTCGGGACAATAGTGACGCTTTTACTCTTCACTGGACGTAAGACTCTTACTTGGACTGGGATTGGATTGGTTTGGAGCTCTTGATTGACGTGTCTCAGCGTTCGGGCTGTTACCAGGTGGCTTATACTTGGGCCTCGAGAAGTTTATCCTGAGAGGAAACACCTCTGTCATGGGATCAAGGTACGCCGAAATATAGACCACCCACCTAGCCTCAATTTATGAAGCTGTAAGGCAGAGTCCGTGCTAACACAACCAGCGTCTGGATCTTTCTCCTCCTCGCCTCCGAGGCCATAAAAACCCAACATTCGAACCCAAATTTCAGGTACCTTTCCCCCCCTCCGGAACCACCCCCCCCACAAACTAACCCCGCCTAGCATAGGTCCCTACAAAATCCCGACCTGGACCACTCCTCTGATCCTCATCCTCATAACCTCCATTTTAATCCCGCACGTTTCGCTTCCTGGCCACCTCTCCGGTGCCGTAATCGGATACCTCTGGGGCCTCGGCTACATCAAGTTCCTCGTCCCCCACGAGAAGATCCTCCGATGGGTCGAAAACAAATTGAACCTTTTGGGCCGCTTGCCGCACTATGTCAGTGTCGATCAGAAGACGTATGGGAGGTATGGTGTTTTGCCTAGTACGGGGGTCAGTGTGCCGTTGGGGGGTATCGGTGGAGGTGGACCTAGGAGTCCAGAGCCGGGACAGAGGCTGGGCCCGTAGTTGGGGAGGTTGGTCTCGCTAGAGGCTTTTTACGCATATTGGGGGAGGGGAAGGATGGTCTTGATGAATCGGTGGCTCTTTTGCGCGCATTGCGGTGCTGTCTGACTTTTTGTTCTGCATTTTTGTCGGAAGCGAAGTGGAGGGTGAGGTGGGGATTAAGGGGCACAGGGGGTTGTTTAGATGGAGGCGTTCGCGCGCATTGGGTGCGTATTTTTCGTTTTTGCCATGTGGTTAGGTTGATTGGTTGGGTGGGTTGCAAACGTCTTTGAGGCGTTTTCATGTACTATGAAATGTATTTGTCCAGCCGTAGTTTGTAACGATCCTATAATTGATTCCGGCATGTCTGAAAGATGTTGATGCGCTTGAGCTACAGGCCGGGGACTATCTACCTATGTACCTCTTACTTAAGTCACGTCTACTCCGTAGTCTAATCAGAAAGAAATACCCACACCAAACCCACCTGAACTAGTCCGCAATAACCCATATATCCCTGCACCACGTTACCCCTCATCCCGACCTCATCATCACTCACGAGCACCAACACTCTACTACAACGGTACACATGCTCTCCCACACCTCTCTAAATCATGTAGGTATATCTTCACTTTTCCGGGAGAAACGTACATGTTGAGTTAAGCTTCGTTGGTGTAGTCGGTTATCACGTCGGTCTCATATTGCGAGAATATGACTGCTCTAAGAGTAGAAATCCGAAGGCCGCCAGTTCGAATCTGGCACGGAGCATTTTGTTCTTTATCTTTTTCTCCCCTCCCCTACAATAATACTCAATTGATCTATCAGAGGTTCGAATTCAGTTACTTTTTCTTTCTTATTTCCTGATATGCTTTCTCTTTTTTTCTCTATCTCAATGTCGTTTTTGGGGATGGCGATGAGTTAGGGTCGAGTGGATAGATAATGCGGCGTACTAGATGATGCAGTCACTGCTAGGCGAGGTGGAGAATTGTAAGGAGCACGGGCATCATTTACTTCACTCTATTAGTTAGTTAGCTATGATCAATTGGCGTTTCACTATAGTTACTGCCTTGAATCTTGTGTATAATGCCACTCCTTTCTGTAGTTTTACTTTTCCCTCAGGATATACACACTCTCGACTTCGATATATAGCATAATGCAGAACGCGAAACATGTTTGTTCACACACTTATCATAATTCATATTTTCCTCTCCTTTCCCCCACGCTTCGCTGCCACCTTCCTTAGTCCCATTAGGGTAATTACGCTCGTAGACGTTATAGTCTGCTGGAAAGTGAGAACGGCCGACCAAGCGCGAGATACGACTAAAGGAAGAAAACGTCTACGCAAGTGATATATAAAGGTATAAACCATGTATGAGACGTATCCACACACGCATTGCGTGCGACGTGCGTTATGTCGAACTATTGCCTGATCAGGAAGATGAGTTGGAGTTTTTTAACACGGGAACACGAGTTCTCGTTCATTTGCTGGCATGACTGTTTGCGCAACGGTGACACGATGGGTTCGAACTCTACTAGTCGACCTGACGAGACGTTAGTCAATGCATGCGAAAGATGCGGATCCAATATTTGATCAGTACCCCGTCGCCTCACGAAGGTTTCGTTGTATCACCTAAGACTAATGCTGGTCTGACGGCCGTTATGCAAAGGACTGTTATGCCTGCTAGAAGAGAGCTACAGACAAGACATTGGCTGCCGGGATTCGGATTCAACAGGTTAGAGTTTGCAGACTTTTGCCATCTGACGTCATGGATGCGAAAGTATCTTCACATGCAAAATTCCATCAATAAATATCTGGTTAGATACGCGACTATTCCTGAAGTTCAATTCAACAGCCCCGTTACACAATCTCTCGGGGATACATTGTTCTGACTTGGTCCTTTGCCCTCTGTCTCAACTATCAACACCAACGAACAATCACAATGTCTCAAACAAAATCTTCACAATCTTTGTCAAATACTCAGTTAGAAGAACCCATAGTCGTTCGTTCGATACGTTCAGTCCCGATAACAGAGGAGCGGAAACCCTTCCTCAACAAATCACTGAACGCCGCAATCGAACATACTGGCACCGCACGAGCGAATTCTGCGCCATCTGTAGAATCTCCTTACGGAACTACGAAAGAAGACTGGGCGAGGAAACACTCTCATCAGACGGTCCTGCAGCAGCACTGCGATTTCTTCGACACGGACAAAGACGGCATTATCTGGCCACAGGACACTTTCTCCGGGTTTTATCGCCTTGGTTTCGGCGTAATATTGTCACTGGCTGCAGTCTTCATCATACACGCCAACTTTTCCTACCCCACCCTATCGTCCTGGATCCCCGATCCCTTCTTCAGGATCTATACAGGCCAAATCCACAAGGATAAGCACGGGTCTGACAGTAATACGTATGACCACGAAGGCCGCTTTGTGCCGCAGAATTTCGAGGATATTTTTTCAAAGTATGCTGGAGGTAGAGACTACCTCACTCTTGGGGATGTGGGAAATCTTTTGAAAGGACAACGATGTATTGCAGATCCGATAGGCTGGGGTGGAGCGTTGTTTGAATGGACAGCGACGTACCTGATGCTTTGGCCCGAAGATGGCAGAATGATGAAGGAGGATATTCGAGGAATTTATGATGGGAGTATATTCTACACTATCGCTGCAAGGCGCTCAAAGGAAGATTAGAAGAAACCAAAGTTGAGCGACTCATTGCCTCGGACATTGTGGCAGCTCAAAATTTGCAGTAGCTTTTCGTTACTTGTCTTCGAACTAAGCCAAGGCCACAGCAAGAATAATGCTCTTCACATGACAACTATTCAACCACTTATGCGAACCAAAGGATAGTGAGGGCAGGTGAGGATAAGAAAGTAAATTAATTACCATCACCACATATTCAGCTACTATCGACTTTCCATCACCGCTAACGTGGTGTAATATACATATGATAATGTGTAAGTCTGCTATCTAATTAAACCTTCACTAATATTACTATGACTGCAAGCTAATTTTCACATACATGCGCAGTTTCTGTATGTAAGCTTTGTTTCAATCACTTGACTGCGTTAAAACCGCTGAACTATTGAGTAAATCACGCCGTATCTATACTTGAGTTACTCCGAAACAGGATAATTATCCTTGACAATGGCGACCGTCACGACAATCTATCTTTCCAATGTATTCATACGGTCAATGGAAAGATCAGTATCAATCTCTTCCTCATATTCGGGTTCACTTTAACAAGTCAACCCACTTCTTCCGCAGAATACCACCATCCTCCCGTCTTTATGCAGCACATAAACGAGACAACTAGAGCCAGAGACTCGTTGGAAATCCATGTTGGATTATATGATTACCATTAGTCTTGCTTTCACCCTCATACTTCGCCTATTCATGTCACGAAGTTTAATCAGCGCGTAAAGTGGGGAAAGCCTGTCGCTTTGGTGGATATTTATGCGTCTTGAAAGTCACAGAGAGATGCAATTGCTTGATGATTTATATTATCTTGTCGTTGGGAAGCAGCGCTGGTGGTGAAACTAGGGCTGGGTCAAAAAATCATCTTCACTCAACATTGTATTGATGCTCAAAGGAAATGGAATACAGCATGGAAGATACGCTGTGTTGCTGTGGACTTGATCATAAAGTCGTGCACCGTTGTTAGCGGCATTTTACAATCTACCTCGGAGCGCTGAGGATAGCCCTAGATAGTACAGAACTTAACACGCTACATAGTTGGCTTTTGTCTACAATCTACCTCATCTGTGTATCTGATGACGGGTTTCGCTGTCAATCCCAATGTTAATCCCAATACATGCAAGCGAGCCGAGATTTGCGTGGATAGAATCAAGGGCTTATTGAAAGGGTGTACAGGGTGGCGGTGAAGTAATTTGAATCGTAGAACGTGGTACCCATCATCCACTGTGCCGCAAAATCTTGTCTCAGACGTGAGGATGATGACCTGGACTGTGTATAGGTAATATCAGGGCTCTGACACCAAAACGATCCCGTATATGACGCTTTTTGTAGCTGCAGTGTCCTTTAACTTTTTTTCAAAGAACGTAAAGCTTGAAGAAGGAGTTCATAGTCCGCTTTCATTGACATAACTGTCGACCGCTTTGAGGTATCGTTTTAGCGTGTCGTGATCCTTTGGGTGTAGATCCTCATCCAGTAATTTGACAAGTCGCCCTTGCTTCTTACCTTCCTTCTTAGCCCAATCTCCAGTCATGGCGCGGAGGAAGAATCCAGAGGTGGCGCATACGATTCCTTCATCGAGCAGGAAAGACTTGTCATTGGGCGCTTCGCCAACATAAATAGTCAGAATGGAAGCCGGATCGAACCTGCAAGAAGTTAGAATGCCGCAGAGCACAGTCTCATGCAGCACGTCAAGACTTTTGATGAGCAATGAAGACAAAGGCTGGCCTCATGGCTCTGGCTCTCGACGAGCGTGACAGATGTACAGAAACCATCCTTGACGCGAGTGCTCTACATAAGCACGATCGCTCGAGGACGTCGTTGAAGTATAGATAACGACGATGTTGAGATAAGAAGTGGTATGGTATATGTGCCGCTAATTGTTCAAAGTGAATCCCTGATCTCTTCAGAACCCCCTGGAATCTAAACTTTTCTCCGCAACTTACCTTTACATAAGTCCATAATCATTATCATCCATCGGCACCGGTTCCACCATACTAAGTTCCCCAAACTCACTGCCCATATCACCTTCACTCTCTTCCGCTTCATCATCAGAAACTTCAGTCACCGCAACAGTAGGCGCGGCTTTCGGTGCCGCGGATGCAGTCGATGGAGGGGGTGGCGCTGCAGCCTGCGGCTTCTTCAACATCTCCTCGAGAGGCGGAGAGAACTTATGAGTATCGAAATCACGCATTTTGATCTTGTACTTCTCTTCCTCATCGGAGGATTCGGGCTCGGTATAGTTTGTGACTTGACGAGGTGCTCTTGGAGTGGGGACCATGTTGGTGGGGATCTGGCGTTGGTGGGCGAGGGAAGCTACGGGAAAGGTGCCTTGTTTTGAGGGAAGAGCAGTAGAACGTGTTTCTGTTTGGATGGTTCCTGATAGGGAATCCATATCCGGAGATGGAGTGGAATTAATGGGAGGTGATTGCTGCGATGTAGGCGCAAGGGCTTGCATTGATGACATCGCCATCTGTCTCTGAATTGCTGGTTGTTGTCCAGATCTGTTCTGCGTCATAAAAGGTCGTCGAACAGGTTGTTGTGCGCTATGTTGAACACGGGGTTGAGACAGTGGAGGCACTGTTTCTGCGGTAACATTGACTAGAGTGTTCGATCTCCCCTGCACAACAATCATTTCTGTTGGGCCTCCTCTCTCGGAGGGATCCGACTGCTGGTTGTCTTTCTTGTGCTTTTTGACGTGTTCCCTAACTTGCTGTTTTTTCCGTTCAGCCTCCTCGAGAGCACGTTCTTGATCAGCAATCCTGTTGAAGTCAAGATCTCCAAAACCAATTTTTACTAGGATTGTGCCGACCAAGTATCGATACTTGTCATGGCCGTTGACCAATTTGCTCATATCGACGTTCTCGATGCCATACACATCTTTAACTTCTTGCAGACCTGCAACGCCGAACTCGAGCTTGGTGGATCTATAAAGGAACCCGAGGATATAGTCTTCGGTGCTGTAGACATTCACGACACGAGCGGCCACTACCGAACGAATCTGTCTCCACGATCTGCTGTCTGAAGGCGCCGGAGCACCCATGAGTACGACTGATTCAACCAGCCCAAAAGCATGCTGTTCCGCAAGCTCGATGAGGCAGGCGTAAATGACACGGGCACCGACCGAATAACCCATCAAATTAACCGGTCGTTTTCCTTGAACCCCATCAATGAGGGCATGAGCAAGAACCTTTCCTGCTTTGTCAGCACGAGCAAGTGCGATGCTGAAAGGATTGTCCAAGACGCTCGCCACTTTTACTAGACCAAGAGGCCATAGTCCGGCATACAATGCCCCGAGTAGAGTGCGGCTGACTATTGTGTAAGTTACGCCGTCCCAAGCGTAGCTGAAGAGGACATCATTGAGAGAGTTTCCGAGGCGAAGCATCGAATCTAGTTCAAATCGAAGAGCAAAAGGCTCGGTTCCAGTAGCATCAATAACTTCCCAGGGTTTATTCACATCAGAAGGTGAGCTGAGCCAGCCGCTAATACCGATAGAGACACGAAGACGATGTTGCTCACGTTTTGTGGGGTCTCGAGCATCCTGTTCGTCTGCCCACTCATGATCCCGCTGTGCTGCCGGTCGTTCAGGATCTATAATACGTTAGCCCGGGCGCGGAAGTAGGACGATGGCGACTTACCTTGCACCGGAATAAACTCAAAGTCTTGTACTTCTTTTGCGTATTGCTCCATTATTCGTCCCGTCATTTTCGCCCCATATGCACCAAACAATGAGCCAACCAAGACAGAGCTGCCCGCCAATGCACCGAGATATGTCGAGACAACTCCCAGCCCCAATCCTCCCATGACCGTTCCAATACCAGCAGCAAGAAGGGGTGCAGCTAGGCCCCCCGTCACGCCAATAAGCACGGCTCCGCCCACTGCGGCGAGACCAACCTTCCATCTCCGCGAGGCCGCATCATTCGAAGCCTGTTTCTTGGCCGTCTCTTCAGCGTCCATCTGGGATGCGGCTGTAGCAAGCAGTCCCTGAGCAACCGATTTCTCGTGTTCAGCAAGCAGGTCCGATTCCAGTTCCAAGCTACTCGTGAGATGAAGTAACAAAACACGAGAGTGTGCGGGATAATGCTCCAGACTCAGTAGAAGTAGCAAGAGACAGTGCATAATCAATACCTTCTTCTCTTCTTCGAATGAAAGCAGCTTAGTCTCAATCACCTCGTAATGGCCATGCTGTCTGTTATCTTTCTTCGCATAGCTTTCGCTATTGAAGGGATCGCCATCAAAGTCGATCAGGACCGAATTGCTCTCTTTTTGGCGTTCCGAGTTCTCTTGCATTTGCTTCCGCCGCGCTTTTGCCTGTCTCACCACATCACCCCTCACGCATAGCACATCGCAAATACGATGCATAACGCCAGCCCGCCACTTGTCGAAAAAAGTCAAAGCACTTCTGCGCAAGCCTTGCATTTGCGTTGACTCCACTTCTCGCTGTCTAGCTCTTCTCGCGCCTTCTGCTGCCATTGCAGCTTCGTCTTTCGGCTCGTCGAAGCTGATGAGGTCCTGCGTGGGCATTCGAGGTTTCGGCGAAGCGACAGGAGTAGCGGGTGAAGACATATTTTCGTGCGTCTTGTCTGCGTCGAATGTAGCTATCAATTCACCCCGCATGGCGTCTGTACAGAGAAGAACGAGCATTGCGAGTTCCACACGCAAAGTGGGTGTTTCAAGCACCGAGGTGAGGGATGCGCCTTCATCCTTCTTCGCGCTTTCTGGGCCAGTCCCCGTTATTACGTTGGCTACCTTGAACAACATCGCTTCAGGAAAAGATTGTGGGAATCATGGAGGGTGAAAAAGGGTTGAAGATGACTTCGTCGCCTTGAGAGCAAGGGGGCGGAGTTCTGTGTTTCGCCCAATTAGGCTTTTGCGGTCTCACTATTATTATTATCTTGAACTTGGCCCCCCGCGGAGCGTATCAGGATTGGGGCTAGATGGTTGAGTGCTTGATAGCGTTAGCCATGGATAATAAGAAGGGGGGAATTATCCGGTGGTGTTTTGATTGGAAACTTGATCTCGAACGCGGTAGATATGTCAATGATAAGGGAGCTTTATGTATTAGTTAGTCAGCACATAACGTGATCACGCGTTGGCGTACACTCGTATACTTTAGCCCTAGCGTAGGAAGCTAGTATCTTTCTATTGACGACTCTCTGGAGCTTGACTTAGAGGGCACGTAAGGTCGTTCGAACGCAAGTATCAGTATCTTAAAGGGGAACAATGAGATATAGTTAACCTTAGCGTTTTAGACTTTTGTTACGGTAGTTACATGCGCCCAGAATTCCCTCAGCCTTCCCTTCTCGATACCCAATCCTTCACAAATCAATAGAGCTTGATGGGCGTGCTAAATTTGCGCGCCAATGGTGCTTGTTAACAGGATCTTTCTTGTACAAATTGACTTCAAAGAACCTTCCATGAACATCGCATTTGGAGTTTTTATATCTAGTATGATGTCAGTTCTCGCGTAGTGAAGGTATCAAATAACTAACATATGGAAAACTTACGAGTTCAATTTCTGAAAGTTTGCCTGTATCAACGAGTTTTCGGAAACCTCGACATATGCGTTCTCATCAGCTGGGACAAAATAACGTTTACTTTCGATTGGACCGAAGTTAACTTGGCGGACAAGCTGGACAACGTAGGAAGGGGTCGTATTGCTGAGGTCGGCGTCTTCACCCGTTATTGGAGAAGCGTCTTTAGGGAATGCGGCCCATGTCATGAAGTTGCTGAACTTGAGTTCATGATCCAGGAACTGAGGGCGATACGGCTTGATGGAATTGCAGCAAGAAAGAGACATTGTAGCTTCACTGAGAGTTGAGTGAATTCAATTTAGAAGAAATGATGGTGATTATGTCTTCTTTTTATATAGTGTTAAATCTTTTGTCGGAGGGACAGTCAAAGAGTAGATTGAAGATTTGTTACTTGTGATCGGTCCTGAATTTGAGGCCTACCATCAAGGTTGCCAGAGGTTCGAGGAATCAAATGGTTTTTGATTGGCACAGCCTTGAGCCTACCATGGGACTAAATGTGTGAGTATACGTAGTGAGACGGAAGAGGCTAGCCAGCACCACCGCAAGAACTATCCGGCACTACCCTAAGCTATGTAGCCGATCCCCAACCCTCGAAGATCATTCTACTAACCCTAATTTACCTAAACCTAACACTGCAGAGCTTAGCATGGTGCCGGATATCCCCTACCTAGTTGGACAGGGCTAAAGTAGTGTACGAAGAATATTGAGGCCTACTATCCAGCTCAACCAATCATACTGCAAACCTTGGAACCATATGAATATAATAACCCTTCTACTGCACAGCAAGTAGCCTCTATTTACGGTCAGCCTCTGGAGGTAAAACCGCATCCATTCTCTCATACTCCAGCCAGTTTGACTTTTTGTTTTTTCTTCATTACATTAGGGGTTGGATCCTAGTTTCTCTTTTCACTTTCTGCTTTTGTCTCTCCCTACAGCAGGCGTAACAATCTTCCCATAGCTCGAGCAATCGGTCTTTATTTCTAGTCAGAACCCGGAAGGCTCAGCCGAACAGGAATATCTACTTTTACACAATCTCCAGTTTATCGATCCTTCTTGGGTTCATCCCGGGAATGGAGGCCCTCTACCCGAGTATGGGTGGCACCTCTCGTCAAGCCTCAACGACCCTGCTAGACAGGAGAGTAGAGCACAAGTGGAAAATGGACCAAGCGCCTTTCTGCCATTCGAAGAAGCTGTTGATACCACCTTCGTCCATTCTTTATCGCAAACCGAGACCAGCAACAATATCTTCGAACAACCACGTTCACACGCGGAAGCATCGAAACACCATTTACCTTGCTCGGCGAGTGACAACAATGTTATGCGATGTGAAGAATGTAGCGAGAGATTTTCTCAACATCATCTTTTCAAGTTTGTACCTTCCAAATGCTTTCAAATTATTAGTGTACCGTGTCTGTGCGCGTGACGATCAGAGTCGCGTGACGATCATCAACACCATAAAAGCCATACTAAACATGAGTTTATTAAGCCACACACAACC